>JAUTDX010001864.1:0-58028 GCA_030844895.1 Ambrosia x helenae | reverse complement strand
AAACGCCGTTTCTAGCTGTTCAAACACCACACGCCAAAGAGATTCAATTCAAAAAGGCCCATAATTGAAGGAAAATGCACAAATCTTTGGTTGACATAGTTTAAAACATTTATTCAAATCCTTAATTTCCTTTTAATGCTTCAACCGTTGATCAGTTTATACTAATTTCCTTGGAGAATTGTCTCTTTGTTAGACACCCATTATAAACGCATCATGTAAGTAGCTTGATGGTTGATCAAACAATGATACAAACCTGCTCGATCAAGGTGATGGCCAGGCTTCCAGGGGTAGATATTTGAGCTAGTAATTGCGAAAATAAGTGGCGATCGATGAATGGTGTGTCCAATAGCTCCCATAAGTTTTTCAAACAATTTCCAAGATTTTAAGCTGCAGAAACATTAAAGAGAAGGTTTATAAACATTAATTAAGTGTTCATTGGAGATATAATTCCTAGATAAAATGTAAGGCTACCTTTTGAATACGCGAATGCTTTTCGGCTTCAAGGGATTCCACAGTGTTGTTGAGTTTGTCCAAAACTTGACCACCACCACCATTTGGAAGATCATCAGAACTAATATTATCCACAATGCAAGAATCACAATCCAAGATACATAATCGACACATAAAGTTGAAAGTTGTACATACATTCAAGAGCTTATAGAAAATACCCCCAACTAGCAACGGCTTCGTTGTGTGTTCTGCGGCTCCATAGATCAGGCGTAACCCTAACATCACCGCCCACCTCACCATTCGCGGTGGGAAATTATGTTAAAACGTAGAATTATTTGCAACACCATTAACATCTGAATGTAAAGTAAAAATAAATTCTTGCTACAAAGGAAAGAAAAAAGATAACGTTTGTGAATCGTATAGGCGTTTTGAGTCATTATTTCTATATAGCCTTTCAGAAATCAAGCATAAATAATTATTTATCACCATATTTGTGCAAATATGTAAGGATTTTAATAATAAAAATAAGTCTTCAATAAATTATTAGCAAATACTATATTTAAAGATATAGTAAATGGCTATTATAAGAAAATCATTTCAACATAATCATGTGCCCAACTTTTTGCAGTATTATTCTAACATTTCCTTTTCTCACTCTAGAAACACAATGCTCCTCTCTTTTAAACTTTCTAGTTACAATAGCATCTACATCTATCGCTACCATTTAAGCATCTCGCTCCAATCAAGACTCATTGTTAATGCAGATTTGCCAATGTATGCTAGGTTCTTTCATTTTGTAAATGACTTTTCTTTGGCTTCTAAACATCAGCCTTTATTTTCAAACACTTCTAAGGCTCAGAATAAGCAACCCATTGCGGCTGCAAACCGGTGACGACCATGGTTGCCATGCCAAACCAACGAATACCATACGTTGTCTTGGCATCATCACAGCCTGTCAACTTTTGGGATCTGTTTAGTGGGTTGAACGTACAACATAAGAACCTGAAAGAAGGTGGATAGAAATCCAACTCGACTACGATACCAATCATCAAACACCCTTAGCCAATTCAATAAGCCACATTCAATAATCTGCACTTAGTGTTTCAAACCACTGCAAAACCATCATCATACAACCTTACCCAATGACATAGCATGAAGCCACATTCAATAAGCCCTCAGCTGAGCATTGACACGCCATCATGGAGCATTACAACAAATGAAAATATTTAGAAACAATACCTGGATTCACACTCATCAGAATCAGATTTCATATTCGAACTCCTTTCAGTGAAATGAAAGCTCACCTTCAACGATTCATAAGTACCCGCCATAGTATCAAAGATGCCAAAAAAAAAATATAGTTTTTAGAAAATCGTACCATGTTAAAGCTTCAATAAAAATAGTAATCTGTTGTTCATCTTCATCACAAAAACCCTACAAACACAAAAGTAAATCATTTAATACCAACATATCTCAAGTCGGTAAGTATCTCTTCCAAACCTATTCCCTTTCATGGCCAAAACTACCGTTGTGCTACCAATGGTCCAGGAAACCGCCGCTAATATAGTCACGCACATGAGGCATATTTATAAAATATCAGTATCCAAACATGGATTCGCCACATCGAAACCCTACCACTTCCTTAAATAAAGTTGTTTCAGCCACCGACGACTGCACATGTAACTGAATCAACGCAAACACACAAAAAACTAATGATACCAATGCAATTTTTTAAGAGTAAAACTGATAGAAATGGGGAAAATAAAAAAAGCCCAAGTTTATGGTTACAATGAAAGTAAATATTCAAAGAGGAAGGGATTTAAAATCACCCCCTTCCTTCATGTTCTTCCAACGTGAAATCATCATGACCTCTCGTCGTTTCATTGTTATCAATGTGATGGGGCTGTTCAGATGCCGCCGGAGAAGGAGGAGCGATGACGAAATGGAAGAAGACGATATAGGTTTAAGCTATTTCAGGTAAGGTTTTGACAGCACCAGACCTGCAAACAAAAAGCAGAACCCTAAATCAAATGAAAAAACAGAATCCTTAACCTTTATGCGATCGCGTTTTTTGGTCCAGGTTTAGGGTTGTTTTCCGACCGTCGCCGGTAGGATATGGGTTAATCTATTTCAAGGTAAGGTTTTGATTAGGGATATAATTAGGGTTCATCACAACTGGAAACATGAAGAAACAAATAGATGGCCATAACGATGAGATGGTGGCTGTGGAAATTGAAGTAGACACCGAGATGGAGCCATCAAAACTGCCTTTGCTTGGGTCACTTTACCACGTGGTGATCTATAGTAAACATGGATATGAGGTGTACCTGCCACGCATAATGCACCGCCCAAAAGAAGGAATAGGATGACAACACCATCTAAATTCCACCCATAAAAGTTAACAAAATTTACAATAAACCCCACAACTACTGTCAATAGAAGTTCCTATATTAATAAAATATAATATAATTAAATTACTGTTCAAATAGTTTGTATATTAATAGTATGTAATTATTTTCACATATCACATATGATTTATACATTTAAACAATTTATTTACATTTCTCTCGTCGCCTTTCTATTTAAAAATCCTTAAAACCCCAAATCTAGACTAGACATCCTAAGTGCCTTAGATTAGGAACCCTGGACTCTTTTAAGTTTAGACCCTTATTTTGGATACTTGAAACTTTAGGTTGAGTCTTCGAGATTCGCCTCACATACATTCACGATGCCTAGAGTTTATACAACTTAGCGAATGTGAGTATACTTTCCCCTTTTTTTGTTTTCACACTTTTGAGTGATCATGTACATTTATTTACTCAATCACTTAACTATGTTTAAATGTAATACTCAAAAATGCAATTCATATATGTGCCTTACGTGTTTGGCCGTATGCTTGTTCGTGTGTACTTATGCTTGTCGAAATCATTAACTAATGTTGAGCCGAACATAACAATGAATAGTACTATGATATAATATCTCTTGATTGATGTACCCTTTCGAGGGAAGCCCTTGGTCATTGTTATATGATTCTTGACACTTAAATTTTTATTCTTTATTCTTATAGGTTTGATTTGGAACATTCGTACAACTTAGTTACATAATAGTACATAGTATAGCACATGAATTGCATGCATTTTTTATCTATTATATATGTATATAAACAGGGTATGCTTACCAATACAATTCGTTGTATTGACAAATACTATTTTCGTACATGTTTCAGATTGATTTTGAGATGTATTCTTTAAGCCTTTGGAGTTATATTTAGATTTTGGAACCATTGTATTTTATTTTATACTTACAAAAGTTCGGCCTTTGTATTCATCTCAATGTAATAAAGTATTCCATTCAATGTATCAATATTTATGCTTTAGTACCACGAGCTATTGAGCAATCATCACCATCGTGCACCCTAATGATTCCGCCATCGTGTTGGAGTGTTACAATGATTATGGACAAGATATGAAGGAGCATCAAGTTGGCTCAAAGCCATCCCCTTGTGGCTGGCCTATAGAGGTAAGGGGGCATACTTTACTTTCAAAGATATCTTCTAATTATAGTTTATATTACAACTAATCAAGTTAGGGTTTGGTCGGTTTTAATATCGCGTTTTCATTATGAGTTATTCCGGACATATAATTAGCCTCCAATTACCCTTAAACATCAACTAGTTTAAGTATTGGTATGTTATTATGGGCTCTTGTCGGGTGGAATTATAATATTATACGCGTATCGGGTGCGATACGCGAACTTTATTCATTACCGGGAGATTTTGATTCAAAGTTTGCATTAGAGTTCTGAAGTTCCAAACACTTTATATTTCATAAAATACCCTTTATTTTTATATCCCGAGCATTCATGATTGTTTTCGGTTATTTTAACATTTACCGGGTAATCACCAACGTCCGTTCCGGACTAGTTTATTCCTACACGATCACTTCGCGTTTCTAATTATACTAAGACATTCCTATGCCCTCTATTGGACTCCGTTATTTTTCAAATACTCAATTAACTTAATTGATATTAATTCTTGCTTAGAAATAGTTAAATTACATATATTAATTAAGTACAATTTTACCTCAATTTTGCCGATTATCACACTTTGCACTTGAAATCTTTTATTCTTCAAGTATCTGGACAAATGGTGAAATATTTGGGCCTCGGGCAAGATAAAAATTAGCCCCCCGAGATTAATGGTAAAATATGTTATACCGATTGTTGTAAAGTGGCCCAACGCCTTAATATTTTATGTGGGAATGAATTAAAAAGACCTTTGATTTGGGTATTGTAATGAATAAAAAAAGCTTGATTTGCTTATTTTATTATCAAGTCTAATTATATAACAATACAATTACCAACTTAACTGACACTTAACGGACAGTTAAGTTTACCGTTACAGTTATGTATTAACCTCCTTCCCCTTATAACCTAACCATCGTCCTTTTCTTCTTCATATCTCCTCCATTCTGTTTCTTTGTTCGCATTCTCTTTCTTCATTTTCCGTTCACTATTGATCGAACACACCATATTTGTTGATTATTTTATTCCCATCAGTGTTGATCGAAGACCCCATCTCTTTCGAACACACCATATTTGTTAATTATTTTATTCAAATCTGATGTAAAGGTATCAACAATAAACTCAGTTTAGCCTATATTTTTTTTTAATATTTGGTGATTGTTCTTATTACTTCGATTGTGTTTGGTTTGATTATATTTGTTTTTAGTTTTTATGTTCCAAGTTTTTTTTTTTATTGTTTTACATTCATTTTGGTTATATTTACATCAGATTTGTGTAATTTTAATGGACTTAAACAACACAAAGTTTATCTATATTGAACTTGATGCCGTTGTTCAGTATATGAGAATTGAGATCATAATAATGTTCATAAATTCTACAAGTGAACCAATCCTCAATCATCTTCCTCCGTTTATAAATTTCTTACTTCTTTACTCACACTTAGGGTTTATAGTGTTCAGTTTTTTACCCAAATTTAGATCTGTGCATTTAACCCTTCGTCTTTTAACCCCTAACTTGTTCAAAACAAAATGTAGCATCCATTTAAAAATTGAAATATTAAATAAATTGAAGAAAAACTATAGACTATGACTACACAGGTGTACTATATTACTTTGTTTTCTTTTCAACAAAAAGAAAGAAACTAATAAATAATTAAAAATATAGGTTTTGACGGTGAGTAGGGAGTGGTTGAGGTTAATTTTCCAATAGGCCTTACTTCGACAAAAGTTATATAATAAAAGACTATTCATTTTCTTCCTTTATCATCTTTGTATCTTCTTCTTTCTTCACTGAGTCATCGGCTGGAAAATGACTAGCAAATTATAATCTTCGTAATTCCTTTGTTCTCTTTCATTTGAACTCTTCAATAAGAGAGTATTTTAAGGGTCAAACATCAAAACGTTTTCTTCGTCGCCTACCCCAAAACCAGCCACTATATATATAATATATCACAAAACTCTGGGCCCTCGAGAGATTTGGGCCTCGGGCCGTCGCCCAACTTACCCTACCCCAAACCAAAACCAGGCCTCTATCTAGGTATTACACAAATATAGTAAAAAAGTTAATAATATTATAACTTGCATCCACTATAAACAAATAACTAAATCGATTTTTCGAAAAGTAACAACTAACGTGAAAAGTCTAAAATTATTACAGTATTATTTTATTTATTATTATTAAAATCATAATTTTTCAAAATTATAGCCGTACTAGAAAACGACCCGCTGATAACCTTTCTGTTTCCCACCCAGTTGAAATCCCAAAACTTTAAAAAACAAATTATCCCTACAACCGTCAGATCATTACAACTTGCAAACTAATCTCAACCGTCCCATTTTTTCCGATCCAAATTCAAAATCAATCCAAAAGTTTTCTGGAGCCCCACACATAAAATCACTTTCCAATAAAAAAACAATAGAAACAAACCAATATCTTAAAACTACTTGTATAAATAACGTATACTAATGAAAAAATCCTGTAGTCAGTCATTTTAGCTCTGGAAAACTCATTAAAATAATTTCCGTATATACTATACAAAACTTTGACCACACAAAACAATTTTCCAGATTTGAAAACATTAAACCCAAACAAATTTCACCAAAATCACCTTGTACATTACGCATTATGACTGAAATAAATCCTGTATTCAGTCATTTTAGCTCTGGAAAAGTTATTACAATATTTTCCGTATATTATACAAAAAAAATTGAATACAAAACTTCTTTCCAGATCAAAAAACACTAAACTTAAACCAAAATCCTTAAAACAACTTGTATATTACGCAATATGAATCAAACAAATCCTGTACTCAGTCATTTTAACTCTAGAATATTATTAAAACACCCACCGTATTTTATACAAAAATTTAAAACAAAAATTTCTTTCCAGATAAAAAACCACTAACCCAAACCAATATCACAAAAAAATCACAAAAAAACCACTATACATTACGTAACTTAAACAAAACAAAGATTGCATCCAGTAAATTTAGCTCTGGAAAACTATTATAATTTTTATATATTTTTTTTCCTTTAACACAACACACAAAACTACTTTCCAGATTAAAAAACCACTAAACCCAAACCAAATCACAAAAACTACTTGTACAATATGCACTACAAATAAAACATATCCTGTATTTAGCCATTTTACCTCTGGAAAAAACTTATTAAAAAATATATTTATTATACAGTCAGTGTATACAATACAAATAACGCATTTAAAAATTTAAAAAACCTTATATATACCCACACTCCTTTAACCCACTCGCAGACCCCTCACTCCACTCCTCTCCTCTCCTCTCCTCTCAAACCCTAGTCTCTCTCTCTCTCTACTTTCTCTCTCTAGATTATTATTATTCACTCAAACCTTTTTCAACAAAATGAGAGAAATCCTTCACATACAAGGCGGCCAATGCGGGAACCAGATCGGAGCCAAGTTCTGGGAAGTGGTATGCGCAGAGCACGGCATCGACGTGACCGGAAAGTACACAGGAGACTCAGAGCTTCAGTTAGAGAGGATTAATGTGTATTACAATGAGGCCAGTGGTGAAGGTTTGTTCCACGCGCTGTGTTGATGGATCTGGAGCCTGGAACCATGGACAGTATCAGATCTGGTGCGTACGGACAGATCTTTAGGCCGATAACTTTGTGTTTGGACAGTCTGGTGCAGGGAATAATTGGGCCAAAGGACATTATACTGAAGGTGCTGAGTTGATTGATTCGGTTTTGGATGTTGTTAGGAAGGAGGCGGAGAATTGTGATTGCTTGCAAGGTATTATTATTATTATTGTTATTTGTAATTTGGTTTAGTGTTGTATGTTACAGATCTGTGTTTTATATGTTCATTTTTATTATTATTTTTATTATATGTGATATTGTTTGTGATTTCGCTTGGAAAAGTGATGGAAGTTATAGATCTGAGGTTTTGGTAGCGGTTACGTTTATGTGTTTTTAATATGTTTATGATTTATGTGAAGAATGTGTATAGATCTGTAAATCGGTTATTGATTTTTGTTCCGAAGGAATGTGAAACAAATGATGTTTGTTTAGAAACGATTAAGGTTGTTGATGTTTGATTGTTTGTGATTAATGCATGTTTATATGTTTGTTTTGTGTTATATGTTATAGATCTGTTTTTATTCAGCGGTTATGTTTAGGTTTTATTTGATTTGTGTTTGAAGTTACAGATCTGGATTTTGTGAGGCGGTTATGTTTAGGTTTTTGTTATTTTGTATGTTTTGTAGGGTTTTATGTTATAGATGTTTGATTGACTGGTCTATGTGAGATTATTTGGTAGAAATGTTAGATTTGTACATTAATGTGTTTGAATATTGCTTTAAAACTGTATGAGACTGTAACAGTATTATGCAGAATGTGTAGATCTGCAAATCGTTTATTGATGTTTTTTAAACCGTGAGAAATATATCTTCATCGTAATGCTAGATCTGTATTGTGTATGTATGTAAGTGACGATATTGTGTGAAATACATGTAGATCTGGGAACTGTATATTGATTTTCTTCAGAACGCATGTGAATAATCATGGTTATTGCGTTGGTTGCTTTGTTTCTGTTTGAATTTGTTTTGAGATGTTGTGGTAGAATTGATAGATTTACGTTTTTCATGTACTGAATATTGATTTTAGGGTACAAGTAGGTGATGAGATTATCTATATCTGTTTTGTTTTGAACAAATTTGTAGATCTGCAAAATGTTTATAAAGGTTTTCCACCAGAACGTGTGTGAAGCAACTGTTGGTTACTGCATTAGCTAATTCTGTACTGTTTGAATTTGTTTTAATATGCTGTGTTTAAAATGATCTGTATATTTTTTTGCTGGTGTGTAGCTTGTTTTGGAAGAAATGATTTGTATGTGGGTTTCTCTTGGTTCTAAAGATCTGTATCTTTTTCTTGCAGGGTTTCAGGTGTGCCACTCTCTTGGTGGCGGCACAGGGTCTGGTATGGGAACCCTTTTGATCTCAAAGATCAGAGAAGAGTATCCCGACAGAATGATGATGACTTTCTCTGTGTTCCCATTCACCCAAGGTGTCTGATACTGTTGTTGAGCCTTACAACGCCACATTGTCGGTCCACCAGCTCGTTGAGAATGCTGATGAATGCATGGTTCTTGATAACGAGGCTTTGTATGATATCTGCTTCAGGACACTCAAGCTCACAACACCTAGCTGTAAGTTTTTACAACTTACAACCATTTTGACCTATGTTCTTTGTTAAATGATTTGATATTAACGATTGTGCATTTCATATTGCAGTTGGTGATCTTAACCATCTGATTTCTGCAACGATGTCCGGAGTCACTTGCTGTCTAAGGTTTCCAGGACAGCTAAACTCTGATCTAAGGAAGCTTGCAGTCAATCTCATCCCATTCCCGCGTCTCCACTTTTTCATGGTTGGGTTTGCTCCTCTCACCTCACGTGGTTCCCAACAATACCGTGCCCTTACCGTCCCAGAACTCACCCAACAAATGTGGGATGCCAAGAACATGATGTGTGCTGCTGACCCAAGACACGGGCGTTACCTAACTGCATCCGCCATCTACCGTGGTAAGATGAGCACCAAGGAAGTCGATGAGCAGATGCTCAACGTCCAGAACAAGAACTCTTCCTACTTTGTTGAGTGGATCCCAAACAACGTGAAGTCAACTGTTTGTGACATCCCACCAACTGGTTTGAAAATGGCATCCACTTTCATTGGTAACTCGACATCCATTCAAGAAATGTTCAGGCGTGTGAGCGAGCAGTTTACTGCTATGTTTAGGAGGAAGGCTTTCTTGCATTGGTACACTGGTGAGGGTATGGACGAGATGGAGTTCACTGAAGCTGAGAGCAACATGAACGATCTGGTGTCGGAGTACCAGCAGTATCAAGATGCGACTGCGGATGAAGAGGGTGAGTACGAGGAGGAAGAGGAGTATGATGAGGCTTAGTTTGTGTTTGTTCTAGTTATAATGTGTTTGTGGTTGTAATCTCGACTACCGTATTGTTGAATTCTCAGGCTTACTTGTTTGGATTCGTTTTATATTTTCAGTTGATGTGTTTTCATTTTAGATCTCTATCCTGAAACAATATAACTTCTATTTTCGTTTAAACGTAAAATTTTGTGTTGTGATTTTGCTTTAAATTTTAACTGCTAAGACTGAACTGAAATGATTTAAGTATTATTATCGTTTAACATGTTAATCCATGTAGTTTTGCTGTTTTTTAAGATGAAGCTTTTGATTTTGCTGCTTTAATTGCTTTAATATTTGATTTTTTTTTTAATCATACCAACACTATTCATTTTGTTGGAACAAAATGGAGATTTGTCAGTGTTTGGGAGGTATGTTTTTCTTTGTAAACATTTTGGGAAGGCTCAAACAAGGATCAAGTTGCGGGATATCTCTGGAGCATTTTTCACTTGTATGGTTTGGCAAAACATTAGTTCATGGTGGAAAGTTTGTAGCTCTTTTGCTTATTTTGTTGCAGGATCTGTTTCGTATTCATAAACATATTCCTGGCTCCTGGAAATACACTTAAAACGAAGGCTATCAATGCCACATCCTCGTGGCGTGTTGGAGTTAAAAAGGTTGATGTAGCTTGGAACAAAATGGAGATTTGTCAGTTCGTTGTTTGTATCCAAGTCTGACCCGTTAAGACCCATGGTCAGACAAGTTTTCCATTCAGACCCCGATTGGCCAAACACCCCTTGCTATCCATCCTTTGACCGAATCAGAGGTTGACGTCTAACTGGCCTTAATCAGACACAAACAAACGGGGCCTTAGACATATGTGGTTGCGTATGTATGTGCACACAACCGAGAAATACAAAGCATGGAAGTATCGACCATCATGACTAATTTACAAAGGTTAGATTTAGAAGAGCCATTTCTTGGTCAATGGCATCTACACACTAGAACCATTAAGAGGGCACGAAGATTCTTTTCAAGTTCTTAGCTTGAGAGAGGAAGGGGCACCTTAGAGCATTCATAACCCTCTATCAAATATTTGTGAGTGTATCATCCATATTTTAAAAGGTGATTTTGAGGGGTTGTGAGTAGACGAGAGAGAATATGTAATGATAAATGTATGAAAAAAAAATATTACTTAATTAAGAATGAGAGAGAAAATGTAGTTGTTTTTAGTGTAATTTGATGGATGGGATGTAGAATGGGATGTCAATGCTCTTAGGCTTCAAGCCCAAGGTGCACTAATCTCACCGCGCCACATCATTTTAAGACCAAATTAGCCTAAAGTAGTCTAAACACCGGAAATCCTAGCCTAAACTAGCCTAAGGATTTTTTAGAGAGAGAGAGAAAGAGTAGTGGAAGAGAGAGAGATGGTGCAAATCGGCGAGCAAAAACGGTGGAAGCTAGCCGGGGGTGGTTGGGGGGGGGGGGGGTAGCCGATTTGGGCACTTCTTCTATGTGTGAACGAGTAAGGGTTGAAACGTTACATATTGTTTGTATTCAAGGCTTAAGTTTAACCTTTTGTTGATGTTTAATTTCTCTTTTGCTTTCTACTCCATAGTTATAGAGAAGTCTTCTAGCATTTTAGATGATAAGAAATCTTCTGATAGATGATGATATTTTGCTTTAATGTAAATATTGTACCTGATTGATGCGAAATTTTGCTTCTTTTTCATGTGTTTAGTTTAGTTGTGCTTTAAAATTTAATATTCTATTGGTGACTATTGTTTGTAAGAGGCCACAAAGTAAGAGCCTGGGAAGGAGGGGGAAAACCAGCCCCAAACGAGCACACCGGTCCTCCACCCCAACCTCGGATTTTTTTCACTGTTTGGTGATTACTCACGGATTCTCACCGACTGAAATAGACACACACACATACACAACACACAAATATACACCCAAAACATATACACACATACATATGTGTGTTTTATAAATATTAATTATTATTTAAAGTTAAATGTATAATATAATGTAATATCCGAATTTTTCCACTTGTTTTATCGTCAAAATTTTATATACTTTTGTTTTATCCATTTTTTTACACGTATACATACTTATATACAAAGATACATGCATATATACCTTTATTAATATAAATATATATTAATTTATAAAGGTTTTTATTTATTAACATTTTCTATAAATATTTACCACCTACTAACCATCTTCTAACTCCTAACCACTTTCTTTATTACCTCCAACCCTCATCCTCCTTATAAATACCAACCTCCTAAATACTTCTCACACTCTCTAATCATTTCCAAAGTCTCAAATCCTTCAACTTTTTGCATTTCGAACAGATTTGATTAAGTTCAAAACAAGTAAGTTTTGAGCTACTTCTCTTCATTTTCTTTTTATTCTTACTTCTTCTTCCTTTGGTAACCTTTAGGAGTGTTAGCACATGTTTACCAAGGTGAATAAAGTTGGTACATCACTATTTGAGAGGTCTAAGGTAGGATTATTTTTTTATTTTTTTTTCCTTTCTTTACTCTTTTTCCACTTGTTCTTCTTCAAGTAACTTGTACCAATCCTTGTTCCCAACTAATCTCTATGTTGAGGGACTTGAGTTAAGGTATAATCCAAGGAATAAAAGGCTCATATGCCTCTTCTCTTGGTGTTTTCAAAGACCCTAGGTAACCTCCATGGTGAGAAAAACCAAACCAAGTCTTCAACTTGTAATGTTGTAAGATTTGAGTTAAGGTATGGTGTGAATAATGAGACTTTGGTTCTACAATTTGGATTCCACCTACCTCACTATATTACTTAGTTAACTTTATGCAATTTCATTTCTTGTACCCGTGACCATTCGAATCATCCTTGTGATGGTTTGTGCATCGGTGAATCCTAGATGTTAAATTGATGGAATTCGTCCTACCTCCCATGCATGACAATCTATGAATAAAATATAAATATATATAAGTAATATCAAATCCAAAAACCAAACCATGATACCAACCAAAATGATGGCTGACTATTACGTGTTAAGGTAAATATCATCTAGTTTTAGATTCCTCAGTTTTGGATTCCAATGGGTGACTTGGTGCCCATGAAACACAATAAAACAAAGTGTCCAAATGAGTTTCTAGCACAAGTTGAACTTTTTTTTTTTATACTTTCATACTATCACACTATTCGTTTCCTGAATATATTCTATCCTCAACTCCATAAACTTACACCCTTCGTTTCCCATTTTAGGTAACTTCGGTGCCAATCTACAACCCATTCAAGCTCACATTTATGGAAAGCATTTGCAAACCGTGAATTCATACTTGTCCCTTTTTCCGTTTTATCATTATTTGGAACTCAACATGTATTCTATCAAAAATCACACTAAAATCACTCTATGAATCTTTTAAGCACATAAACTCAATCTATAAATCATGCTTATATGTTATGCCATGCTATATGCGAAGTACTAGATACAAATGCTTTAAGCATAACTCATTAACTTTGCAAACCTACCTTAACATGTATGACACCATAGGAGTAGTACACTGCTACCTATTGGTCATGTTAAGTAATCTAAACGATCTTTCACATGGATGATAGATGTACGGGAGTGGAACCGAGGGTTTGAGTATGCCTTTTGTATGATTGTATGCGCATCTAAACTAGCAAACTATAGCATAAGGATTCAAGTTAAACAGTCTTTATACTATACATGTAAACCAAAACTAGTATGATCACCAATGCTTTATGTGTTGAAGGATATTTTATACATGTTGCAGGAAATGTTTTGATATCATGATCCAAGAACTTAATTAGGATTGGACTTAGAAACGCACTATTTTAATTTTGTTGTTATGTTTTTGTAATTTCCTTTTCTATGAACAAGATGTACCGCTTTTGATAATGTTATAGAATCAACTTATTTAAAATTTATGTTGCCACAATTTAGTGTCATGATGTCTTTGAACAATCTACCACAAGTCACGCCTCGATGTATTCCGCCATTGGTGTGTGACAAAAAAACAGGTAATTTGGGGACGCTTCTTTGCAAAATGGGGAAACATGGGGAAAAATGAGGAGAGTGAGAAACAACTGATGTGATGTTACAAATAAAAAGAACCTTAAACTGTCTAAACCAAACGAGAAACTAAACCGTATACATTTCAAACGACCAAAAATACCAACTCGTTCAATTTAACGAGTTCAATAAGTTTCAACAGTTTACACACCTCTAAAAACTTCACATAACACTAAGTTAACGGTTATTACATGGAATGTAATATAAATGGATTTAAAATTCGCGCGAGAACTATAGTTTAATTTGGATTGTAGGTGGTGTTTGTTTTTAAATAATGAAATTGAAATGTAAATTCCACTCCGTCTTATCGTTCCATTCAAATTCCATGTAGATTCGAGTGAAACAAACGCTACCTAGAATAACGATAAAACATGCAACTATCTACTACACACTATAAGAGTTAGGGATAAGCCGGGTATCGAACAGATACCAAAAGCATACGGTACGATATCGATTCAGTACCGACATGGTATCGGTATTTTAAGGTAAAATACCGCTACTGATACCGATTTTTTGTCAAAACCTGGTACCGAAAATGAACCGGTATCAGTATTTTTGATATCGGGATCAGTTTGGTATCATATTTTGAGTATGTGATAAAGAAATGCTCATCCCTAATAAAAGTATAAGGGTGTATCTTGAAACATATGAAGGGGTTTAATTGTGTATCTTCAATTGTTACTAACTTTCATACCAAAAAACCATCAACAGCACTAAACCAGAGAGAACAAAGAGGCTGCCAGCACTTCCTAACAATGACAAACCAGATCATTATCAGTATCTCCAATCAGTAATTCATGGAAGCAATTATCCTTAAACTTAATACTAAAAAGAACCTTAAACACATCCACTTCTGCTCCTGCTCCTGCTCCAAACCCTAGCACAACAGTGTCTAATATTAAAAAAAATAAGAACAAGAACTTGTTTGAGGTAGCCCAATTTCTTCCTAATTGGGGCATTGGTTATCACATGGCCAAAACTCACTGGTCTGTGTTGCTTATCAGATCACCAAAATTAATTTATACAAGGTCTGTGTTCTGATTCAATGAATTCATGTGTTGTTTGTGTTAGGGTTTTAAAAGGGGTTTTGAGATGTTGGTTACTTCAAAACAATTAATTACTCTTGTAATTTTGGAGAAATGATGTAGATTACGCTGCAAATGTTAAATTTTAGTTGAGGTTGTAAGGTGATAGTGAGTGTTTTTGTCATGGTTGTAAAAATACCGCCTAGCCTCCGTTTAATCGCTAGCCAGTCAATGGTGGTCAAATCCTATCTTAATCGGCCAAAAATTGGTGTCCGGCCAAAACATGTAAATTATGGCGATTAATCCTATCTACTTAAAAATACGAGTCTAGGAACAGGTTAAAACATGTCTACTTAAAAATTTACATATAAAAATGTGTGTGTATATATGTATAGACTGAAAATTACATATAAATCCAATTCGATTAATCCCTACTAATCTCGATTAATTGCTAGTCGGTACCTCACCAGATGGCTAGCGCCTAGCGATTCTTACAACACTGGCTTTTGCATTAGGGTTTAGTGTTTTTGAGCTGTTAGATACTTCCAAACACCATACATTGCAAAATTAATAATGCTATCTTCTTGTGAAGTTGATTTCAGTTTTAAAGATTAAAAGTTGATAGAGACTGATAATTGCTTTGTTTTGTTTTGCAGGATGGTAAGCATGGGAAGGCTTGGGAATTGTTCACAAAGACGGTGAGTTGTGATTTCTTTTCGGTGGCAGTTCTTTCAAGTTTCCTAATACATTGCCTGTTTGATAAGTTGTTAGATCAGATTGGAATCAGTACCGTGTTTGTTATTATTGTTTGCGATGAAATTGTTTTGGTCGACAACTTTTTAAAGTTTGACTTGCTATTTAACTTGTTGATTATGTATATTAGATTCTAAAAAGATTGAACACTAGTGAACTTTGGCACAAGTTTTGTTGCCTTGATAGTTACGTGGCATATGGATACAAATTTGTCATATGTGGATACCCTAGGATTCCGTGGTCTAAAAACTGCACCCGAGGCACACCACGCGATTAGGAGATCACATCATCTTTTACAAGGTGACTAGCTTATAAGAAGTGAGCTTAAACGAGCACTTTTTAGGGCTTTCCAGTGAGGCGCTTTTGCGCATCAGGGCGCCTCTTGTACTGGGATCCTTTCTTTCGTTTTTCCAGCCCATTAAATGGGACTAGCGCCGGCCATTTTGTATATGAACACGATTACCTGACACGAACCTGAACGATCTTAACAGGTACAGGTATGGCTTTAACAGGTTTCGTGTCCTAAACAGGTAGACACGAATTTACCTGTTAATTTTCGTGTCGTGTACGGGTAGTCAGGTTTCGTGTATCGTGTCTTAACAGGTTCGTGTATTAACAGGTCATGTATACACGATTTGTCAGCCCTAAGTATAATGTTCACAAATAGGTACGCAAACAGGTATTAACAAGTACACAAACATGTATTACCAGGTACGCAAACAGGTATTATCTAGGTCTTTGGTGAACTTTTGGAAATTTTCTCTTACTAAATAGGTTCGTAAACATGCGATTAATATAATGGTTACAAACAGGTATTAACAGGTACTTTTCGTGTATACCTGTTAAAAAAATTAATAGGTTCGTGTATCAAAAAATAGACACGAAAAATTTTCGTATCGTGTACAGGTACAGGTAGTCAGGTTTCGTGTATCGTGTCTTAACAGGTCAGGTATACACGATTTGCCAGCCCTAAATGGGACATTACATTTAAAGATCAGATAGTTATGATAGCCCATATCCTTAAAAACCGTTCTCTTCGCCTTTTCCAAGGATTTCAATTTCCTCGTGGTTCATGTTTTTCTGATCATGTTATCTACTACACACATATGCTGTGTTTGAAGCGACATATAATTTCTCACTTGTGTACGAACAGTGACCCTCACGTTTTTTTTTGCCTCTTGCCTTGGCTCTAACTCTAAGTACCCTATTGCCCCTTGCCTCGTCTCTTAGGACCCTATTGCATCTCGCCTCAGCTCTGAGGATGGCCTCTTACTTTTTTATAACACAACTAGGATTCTAAGAATATCAAACCTTAAAGGTGTGTTGGTATGCATATTTCAAAGTCTAAACAAAAAGTCAAGAAAGAAATAAGTTATCCAATAACTCATGCATTTTATATATACATAAATACATACTTAAGTATAACTGTTAGTTTTGCATCCCCCTGTATTCATGCAAGTTGCAGGTCCTTGAGTTCTTATATTATTCGTTTTTGTGAGTTGTGATTTGTATGATACAAAATCAGTAAAAACATGTATTGACTTTTAGGTCAACCTAGGACTTTGTACATTCAAAATTCTATGGATTTGATTCCAACTTTGTAACGCATTTTCCCGCTTGCTAAATTTGTTACGAACTTGGTACTTATTAGTTTTATTTTTCTCTACAAAATCGAAGTACATGTTGCAAAATTTACATCTATTGTTAGTTTGACTTTGACCTTGCAAGTCTTGTTGGGAACTACTGGTATTACAAGTGCCTAATGTTGATGATTGTGTAGGTATACCCGCTGCTGATGCTCCAAAGAAAATCAGTGGCGTCCACAAGCGTTGTTGGAAGTACATTCCTAACTCAAAGAAACCCGAGCAAATTACATCTCTACCACAATCTGAACCAAAAGTTCGAGCCACATGATGATCTTGAAGGTTCTTTTTTTTCTTCTATTTTTTGTTGGCTGAAAATTTCGTTATCTTCCATTTTTAAGATTGCTAGATTTTGATTTCGATCAGAACTAATTGTGATCTCTATGGATCATTTTTACACTATGTGATATTGCTCTTTGTTTAACCAATGCTTAATTCCTAGGTTTTGATGTGCTCCGGTGAACTAGTGTCTGCTAGGGGTGTAAACGATCGATTAACAGTCGACCTTGGGTCCTTTTACTTACGAGAGCTCAAGCTTGAGCTAGTTTCTAAGCTTGGGCTCGACTCGTAAGTAATTTTTCAAGCTCGAGCTCGGCTCATTTATTGTTTATTATTTTATATATATTTAATTATAATAATTACATATAACATAATGTATATCATATACTTATTTTTATCGTAGTTTTAAGTAAAATAACTATTATTATATTGATATATATTTAATTTAATGAATAAAAAATATATAAGTAGTAGGCTTGTTTAGGCCTGTTAGCCAACTCGAGCTCGATAAGTGAAGTTCGGGCTTGTTTATTAATCAAGCTTATTTTTAGGCTCGAGTTTGTTTAAGCGCGGCTCTATTTGAGCTTTTTGTGAGCCGATCTTGAGTAGCTAACAAGCGATTTGTCTTGTTTACACCCTAGTGTCAGCTTTATGGTATTGTTGCATACTTAACAACATAGATTTTGGGATTTGAAAATGTTGTATTCGTGCTGGTATGGTTACACGGTTGGTTTCTAATTCTAATACTAATTGAGTCACAAATACATGTTGAGAGTCACAAATACATGAAGTTATAATTTTAAAACATTCTACCAACGAGAATCATTAGTTGAAACCACTACACATAGTCAAGACATCTTGAAACCGTTCATTGATGTGCCTCGCCCTATAATCGTCATTGCCTTGCGTCAACACCCATGCTAGTGATGCAAGACACCCCACTTCCATTGCGTACACCTTTCTGCAACACGGTCTATGAATCTCTTGCCCCGACAACACATAGTTATATAAACGATTGTTGCACTGTTGTGTTAACGTCTCCAAACAACTTCTGAGATCTCTATAGAAATCTGGGCGTGGTTGCTGAGGCAAATCATGGACTTCCCATGGAGACAACCATTCAGGTCCTTGGTTATAGTCGTAACCATAATCGTAACCGTAATCATCAGAACTTGGGCCAACACCAATAACAGAATTGGTATTGGCTAATAGCAGGGCTAAAAAGAATTTTATGCATAATTTGTGTGCCATTTTTTAATGGTGATCCAAGTTATGATTAGATTTATGGAAATTTAAATGAGTTCTTCAAGTTGTTAAAGAGTTTGATGGTAGTTAAGTTTGTGGTGGTTTGTAATATTTAAACTAAATGTATTCTTGGATAGAAACACTCTTGTCATTTCTCCCTGTTTTTCTCTCACGACTCTTAATCACACTTCCTTCATGTTGTCTTAGTTTTAAAAAGCGTGTCTACGTATGAGGCGTCCTTAGGTGGGGAAATCATCGTTGCTAACTACATGAGGCAATGGCCTTAGTAAGAAGTGCATGAGGCGAGGATCAAATTGCATGAAGCATGTGCCTTGAGAGCACCGTGCTGATTTTGTGCTTCTTTTAGTATATATACCTTTTTAGGTTGTACATGGAATGGTGTTTTTTTTTTTTCTGTTAAATTGTATTTGAATGCTATTTTCTTTAAATTTTGGGTACATGATAATAGAAACTTATTAGAAATATAAAAAAATATTTTGTATATATCTTGCACCTTGCGAACGTGATGTGTGTACCTTCGCCTCCTGACTTGGCTTTGGGGACCACATCGGCTTGATGTGGCTCACTTTTAAACGAAACCCATTGTACAAACTGCTGACAATTTGTGAGGGAGATCACATAAAGTGTAAAGGAGACATAAGTGTGACCTATGTAACTTTTGAAATTTGTTTGATGAATCAATGTCACTTAATTGTCAGATTTGTAATTAAACCTAAAAAACAAGTGTTGTGAAAGATGTATACTAGTACTTTGTGGGATCCTCTAATTATGTGAATGGAAGCATAGTCGACTATATTCAACTACAAGTGGAAAGGAACATGGAACCATGTGATCATGATGTAAATTATTAACTTTGAGCTGATTTAGTAGACAAAATATTTGTAAATGTTTTGAACATGAGTCATGACGACGGAAAATCAAAATTAACGTTAATATCATTGATTGTTATTTTATAACTAGCGATAAAATGCCGCGATTCGTTGCGGGTTCAAAACATAGACAGAGCAGGAGTGTTAAATTTGTAACTCTCAATTTTGACAACATTTACATTAACATTAAAACTCAGGAAAATAATACAATAAAAAAGAACTAAAAATAAATACCTTCAAAATTATATTTAAAGCATAAAAAATTATAACTTTTAAAAAGTTATAGCATAAAGTTGACTACAAAAGAATTATATTACAGGTGGTCTAATAAAATGTAATTACTGTTAACAAAATCTTGCAAGTGTTATGTATATAATGAATTGTATCGGGCAATATGTAATTAGGTTTTTAATAATTTTTAAAAAAAATTATAATTTATAAAAAAAACCGTTATTTTTTAAAACCTATAAAAAACTTTTATTTTTAAAAACGATTTTTAAAACAGGTCTTAGATGGGGGATGAGAAACCGGTATACAACCTAGCAGTTCAGGTGGGTTCGAACCAGTCTACACAAACCGTTTTTATAAATCGATTCACTTTTTTTTTTCCATCCGAGTTTTCTTTACATGTCTACCCCAATCGTCAAAAATAGTTACCAAAACTAAAAAACCGGAAAGAAGTATGTGACAAAAATATCAAAACTAAAACTATTGTGGTCTAAACTGACAAACAGATGCACTTTTTTTTACATTCCTAAAACCCTAAAAAAAAACCCCAAACCCTAACATCTCTGTCTCACTTCGCCTCTCTTTCAGGTAAAAGATTTCAATATCAAAGCCCAGTTTTTATATTCTTTTCATCATCTTTTAATAATAATAATATTATTATTATTAATCATTGATCCATTTTTTTGCAGGTTATTGTCAAATTCTTTGTTTATTCACATTCTACAATGGCTGCTAATAATAATACACCGAATGCATTGGAAAAGGAACAGGTAATAATTTATGTTTAATCGTATGATGGAGCTTTCAAATTTTAGATTTGAATGGTTTAGGTTTTGTGATAATTTATGGGCCGTTGATTATATGGGATTGTAGTTTGATTTGAACAAATTAGGGTTAGGGTTTAGGGATGATTAAGGAGTGATTGTGTTGTGATGTATTTGTTTATTAAATTGAAGGAATGTTTAATCGTATGATGGAGCTGATTTATTTAATGTTTACTTTCGAATTGAGCTTTAGATGGTTTGATTTTAGTGAAAGGTTATGCGGCGCAGATTTTATACGAATACAGTTTGATTTGAACAGATTAGGGTTTAGGGATGAATGTTTAATCGCATGATGGAGCCGATAATGCTAATTGTTTACTTAAGTTGTGGTTCGAGCGGTTTGCTTTCGTGAAAATTTATATGCTGTGGGTTTTATGCGATTACGGTTTGATTTTGAACAAATTAGGGTTAGGGTTTAGGATTGATCAAGTGACTATAGACTGATTGTTGTGATGTATTTGCTTATGGAATATTTAATCAAATGATGGAGTTGATGATGCTAATTGGTTTAATGTGGTTTGTAGATCTTCGGAATGGCAGAGAAGGAGATGGAGTACAGGGTTGAATTGTTTAACAAGTAAGGTTTTTGATCTTTTGGATTGTTTGATTGGGATGGAAATACATTTGGATGACTAAAACTTGTGGGTGTGAGTTTTTTAGCATTGTTTTTACGGTACTTTTCATCGTCTATGAGTTAAAAGATGATATTATTGATTGATGCAAGAATACGGAAATGTTTTTTTTTTCTATTAGCTAGAGATTGCCATATCTTGAATTAAGAAAATATGCGGTCTTTGCACTTGTATCAAAAAAACTATAAGTTGTTTTTCAGAAATGCTTTAAGATCTTAATAAAATGTTGTAGCTGGAACTGCTTGACTAAAAAGCTTGTGTTTTGTGTTGAAATGATGAATTTCATCACCCATGATAAGTTAATGGGTTCGGCTTTGTTTTCTTTTGGACTTGATTACAATCAATCTTTGGTTAAAATGGGTGATTGGGTGTAAGGCTTTTGGGACCCAAAAGTGATCCATGGCCTTGCGCCTCGGTTTTTGGGACCTATACGCCTCGTAGCGCCTCACGCTTTTTTGAACCAATAAACAAACAAGCTTTAGCTTTTAAAGGATGGATTTGTTAGTAATAGAAACTTGGTTTAAGTCTAGTCAAAGCAGTGTATGGTTAATAACAAGTTGCTTGTGGTTTTTGTAAAGCTTGGATAATAGTATAGTACTAAGATATTGATTTTAGAGTGATTGTCTAATTCGATAACATGGGATCTCCAAACGACACATTAACAACCTAAATTGTTTTGGACTTTTGGCTTATTATTTGTGCGGAACTTACAACTTTTTAAACCTTTCAAATTTCAAGGGTCAAGTGTCAACATGCAATCGTTTTATGTTTTTGGAAGTTCCTTTTTAACATATTGTATAATTTGATGCAGGCTGACCCATACATGTTTTGCCAAGTGTGTTGAGAAAAGGTATTGTCTCTTCTCTTAACAATATATAGGCTCTATTGGGCGCTAACCTTTTAAAGATTTTATTCACAAATAGTTTGATATGACTCATGTTTTCTTGGCGTTTCCATTATGTTAATTTTAAACAACGTAATTGTTTTAGGTACAAAGAGTCCGAGTTAAACATGGGTGAAAACAGTTGCATTGATCGCTGTGTTTCAAAATATTGGCAGGTACGCTTTTTGTTTATATTTAATATTATAGTATGTGCAATGATCTGCTTTATTCTGTCCCAGGTTAAATTGTGATTACAATCACTAACATGATGGTTCACTGTTCACAAGATAACATATATAGCCTTTAAGTTTGCAAGCGTTAAGTATTTAAGGCAAGACTGTTTATGGTGGCGACTGCTTTAGTCAAGAGTGCGATAAATCTATTTAGTTTGTTTATTTGCATGTCTGTTGATGAGTATTGACAAAATGGCCTCTAGGAAGATAAGATGGTCATATTAGATTTTAGAATGCTACAAAATAGCGATATAGCCTATAGGTTATGTTGATTTTAAAAAGACGCATGATAAGTCTATCAGAGTATCTTTCTTGGTTTTTAAAACAGCCCGACCGCCTTGAAGCGGCATTTCATGTGTTTGTTGGTCAAAATTGATTAAACATAGGGTCTATTTGGTCTAGAGCAACACCTTCCGTCTGCGAAGCTTGCGCTTAAGGTTTTGGGACCTAAACATCTTGGAGCTTCCACGCTCATTGACCCCTTGCCCTACAACACGATCGCATTTCGCCTCAATTAAAAGTTTTGATCTCCTTATTCACACCCCTAGAGGAGAGTGAATAAATGACTTTTTAAACTTGCTAGCTTGTTTAGTCCTTTTTTTGGCTATGCACTACTAGTATTTACGATATACTTGTTATATTTATTTCCATGTTAAGTTGTGTTCATCTGTAAAATTATTTTTCAGGTGACAATCTCGTAGGGCAGTTGCTTGGTTCTGGCAGGCCACCAATGTGAATCGTTGCTTTCGTTACTCAAGTAAAGTTGGACCACATTTACCATAATTTTTGCAGATTTAGTTTTTATCATTCATAAATTGAAATTTGTATCTTAAACAAACTGTGGGCATCTTCTGGGAATGATTTGGTGCTCAAGTTATGTTCTTTTCTCTTATATCCATCGACTTTGTATGGGTGTCAAAGGTTGAATTGTTTAATCTGAATACAATCCAAATGTTATTCCTTGTGTCAAAAATACAAACCCTGAACTGCACACCTTTAAAATTGTGCAACATGCATGACTTGCTTAACCCATTTATTTTAAAATGCGCAAAAGCGTTAGTAGACTGGTAGCAATCAAGGTTTAAATGTAGTAACCGGTCGTGATAATGGGTTAGTTGAACACGGTTAAAGCTGAAAACAAGCTGAGCTGATCAAGTTGAGCTTGGGCTCGACTTAGTTAGATATCGAGTTGAGCCAACTCTGACTTGTTTTTGTTGAAGAGCTGAAACTTTGAGTTTGAGCTCGGCCGAAAAAGCTCAAGCTAGCTCTTTTTTTTTTTTTCAACTTAAGTTTGTTTTTCATATATCAGTAGTGTATATAAAAAAATTTAAAACAAAAGCTTTTTTTTTTCTTTTACATACACATTGGTATAATTTCAATATTAAGTTTTTGCTTTAATTTAAACAAGTGAGCTTACGTTAACTAAGGTTTAGCTTGGCTCGTTAAGCAAGCCATGAACTTTTTGAATAACCGTGACCAGTTTACCAACACAAGTCAAACTAACACGAATTGTTTCTTAAATAATTAATATGAAAACTTAAAACCTGATTATTTTTTTTGTTTTTGTTTGTGTAAAAAAAAAATGAAACAAGGAAAAAAGAAGTAGAAAATGTGATATAGAGCTTGCAATTTGCATGAAATTATTAGTCTTCATGTTCGTGAAAAAATAATTCAAATATTTTCTAAATATCAAGACCAAGTCTATAATTTGATCAAATCATAAACTACCTTGTACCAAATCTTGGATTCTTGTTTTTCCGTACAGAATTGAACGACTTAGTAAATAATCAACGAGTGTGTCCAAATCTTTTTATTCTTGAAGACCCCTTCAAAGATTTGTAAAAATATCATTTGCTTTTAAAATTCATAATAATCTTTGTTTCAGTCGTTATCTCACGCAACTATATTTGTTATCACATGCTTACATTGTCTTTATCTTATATTTTGTTCCGTATAAAAATGTTTGTGACACGTGCTCAATCCAGAATCAATTTCCAAAGTTAGAGAACAATATAACGTAGGCATGAGTTCAAATACAGAGTCTCCTAAAACTAATAAGTCGTAGGAACGAAATCAAATGGACTCCGATTAACTCATTCTAACGGCATTGGAACTGTCTCGACGAACTCTACGATCTTAGATTTTAGGTTTTCAATAGTGGAATTTTATCTTGTAGATTTTGGAACTTCTGTTACAGATCATTATGTCTTATTATTTATCATTGTGTGTGTGTTTTGTCTTTTGACCTTGGCATTGTGCTATATTTTGTGATCAATTGTGTCTTTGTACACTTACTAGATTCAGGAGACTGTGTAGAATACCCAACCCATATAACATAAATAAAATAGTATGTAAATTGTTTATGCATGCTTGTGGTTTTCATATTGAATGTTACTATATATATTTTATAGCAAAATGTGCTAACTTTAAAAATTTTATTAATAACTATTACGTTAATATAACTGTAAAATTATACTATAGTAAGACCATAAATTTTATATAAAAAGTTATAATGAGGTTCATACGCACCAAAAACCGATCCTACTAAAAACAAAGCTTTCGGCCTTAGGAAACATTTCCAATTAACACATCCACATGCCGAAATCGCAACTATCTTGCATCCACTATAGGAAGCACTTCAAAACCGTCTCCACGTATGCATTTGCCTTGTCTTTGACCCTTTCACAACTATAATTGGCACAAGAAAACGCTTAAAAACACACATCCTCTGTCTCTCTTCTCTTCTACTCATAAAACCTGTTCTTGAGCGTTTTTGCTCAAACACTCCCACCACCATGCTATCTCCTCAACATCCTCCTCATAAAAAAGTCCTAAAACCAACTATTGTAGATGCTCAAAATTTGAATTTGCAAGCGAAATTTACTAGAAGACTAATTAAGATAGTTTAACTCATTTAATTTGATGAAGGGACATTTAAAACACTCATATTCATTACAATGGTAGGTTGGCTCTCATGTGAAGAAAGAATGCACATTTTCTAGGGACATAAAAACAAAACACAAAATCTACACATGTTTGGTTTCTTCGGTCTCGCCATCCAACAAAACCGCATCTTTAAGAGTTTTCACGGGCATCACTGTCCATTCCAAGGCTAAATAAAGCAGCCGCTTGAAGATAAAGACCGGTTGACCAATCTGGATGTATCACTTGCGCTTGCATTGCGTCTCCTAATGCTTCTTGTGCCTTGTTTACCATCAAATAACTCAAACAGCGTCTTACATACATCGTTGGTGACACCATTGTTCCACTCTCAATGAACTGCAAAATTCAAGATATGATAACAAAAAAAATTATTTACACTTTTGACCATTTATGATAAAACACAAACAAAGTTTGTATTGTATAGTCTTTCACTTACACTAGTGTAATATTCTATAGCAGTAGTGAAATCCTTGGCTCGAAAAGCATTGTCTCCGCGCTTCTTACCATTCAGTGTATCCTGTAGTTGACTGGTGTACATTTGGAACGACAACTGCAAATAAATATACATAAAAGAATTCATGACTCGTTTTGCAAATATGAGATCATGTTAAACAAGTAAAGCGTATGGTTCCCCTCTAACACAGGTATTAACCCTTGATCGAGGCCACCTGCCCAGTGTAAGCTACATTTGACGAACTCTCACCGGGCGCTGGTAAGGGCCCCAAGAGTTTTTCCCTAACGGGTTCTCATGGTATCCCAAGAAAAAGTATTAATATAATGTTATCAACCCATTTTTTTATGAGGTTTGCAAGAATACCTCATCTGTAATCCCTCGTCGCCACTATACCCAATCTTTTCCAGTATCTCGTGTATGGCCGTTAAATCCAATCTTGAGCATGCGTCTCCAAGTGGTGACAGGTTTGATATTTGTGTTGCTGGTGTAGGTTCCTTACTAATTCCCATCAAGACAAGGGACGCAGTCTGGTAAATTTCACGAAATCAGAACGACAAAAGTACATTCTAAAAATGTTCAAAGGGTCAATATTTATATTGGCTTTATTGTGGGGGGTGGGGGCTTTCTTTATATCACTACTTCATATTTATAAAATCTGAGCTTTGCCTTTTATCCTGCAATTTTTTATTTTTTTTCCCTTTATACAGTCTATGAGGGGAAACACATGCACTTACATCTGTTTGTTTCTGAAGCGGAGTAAGGGCGGCAACGACAGATTTGGCGCTTGGCCTCTCTCGAGGTTCATATTGCAAACACCGTGATGCGATTCTAACCAATTCCGTTCCATCGTCATTAGAAAATTGACCCTCTAAGCATGAATCTGTTAGCATCTGAAAATTCTTCCCTTTTATCAAATCAAGTGCCTGCAAACATCAAGTGTTCAAAAGTTATGACTTAGTTTTTATGCAGATAATCAGAACTTTAGGTCGTAGAAGATAGTTTTTGGATGTGTTTTCGTTGTCTGAAGGTGTAATGAAATCATATGCTTGCATGTTTGACTATCTAAAAACTGATTATTTGACCTTTTGTTCATCAAAATCACAAAAAACTGATTTAATTATTGGTCCAAAAAACCAAAACTCGAATGAACTTACATGGCTCGGGGGAATATGCTTTCCGCTCAGAAGATCGAGTAGTATGGTGCCGAAGCTGTATATTACACTTTCTGCTATTACTCTACCTGCCAAAACGAGAAAGTCAACATAAGTCAACTCTTTCGACATGTTTTCTTTAAAACTGTTTGTTCTTTTTATGACCATTTTTTTATACGGTTCTCATATACTCGGAGGGGTGAAAGCCAAGTTCGTGCTATAGCTTTTCCCATCTCGGCTATTCTTCATCAGGCCAAAGCATGAGAGCCTTGGATTGCAGTCCTGTGATACAATAATAAGAACACAAAGACACGATAGAACATCAAAACTCAACCCGTTTACTTATGAACGGGTATACTTAGGTTGTATCCTATCTCAAACGGGTCAAATTAAAAAAAGTCTAGTTAAAAGGAGACACGTCAAACGGGTTAAAAGTCGCCCAAAGTCTAGTTTTTGTGCATACAACTTTCAAAATTTTTTATCCAAAAATTTTGATTATATTCAATTGAATTCAAGATTAGCACACATTAAATATCAGTGGCTCAACTTGCCTTTTCATTGTTTTGACCCGTTACTCAACCCGTTCTTGTCATCTCTAAAATGGTGTAGTTACCTTATCAAACAAGACTCTGTAAGCGTTAAGGTCATGGTAAAGAGACCGCCCTTTGCTGCTGCAGTAGTCTAGTGCTTGTGCCAAATACAGAGCCACTCGTAAACGCATTGCCCATTTCAACGGCTGACTTTCCCCTAAATTTAGTCAAACATTATAAGTTTATCATGCAGATTTGCAAAAAAAGATCAGTAATGAAGTACTCACAGTGAAATAGATGTTTCGACAAAGTATCATGAGGCATGAACTCTGCCACTAACAGTCTTTCATTTCCTTCACAGCAACAACCCAACAAATTGGCTAACGTTTGACTCCTAAGTTGTCCAACCGCCTTCGCCTCATCCTACAAAAAAACAAAATTACAAAGATAAATTTTGTTTTTAAATAGATGATACATCTGTATGTAACCACTCAAATAAACAAACACCATAAAAGGGGCCACCATGGTGCTAATAATTCTCCCAGATCTGATCCTGGAAAATCTTGGCACCATGTGCCCACCAACGGGATCAGGTAAACCGCAGCTTGCGCTGGACAAGTTGCCTCCAAAAGGTTATTGGAAAAACCTTGAAGGTTACAAACCACGAGTAACCAATTTACATCAAGCGATCAATCTTCTGATCCATTGCCAATACCCTGCTAGCTAACTGGATCAGTTTAAATTGCAACTTATGCTGGATAGACTACCTTCAAGAGGTTATGGCAGGAAACCAATGGAAGCAAGATTTGAACCTGAGACCTCTGGTAAAGAGGAATCAAGTGCGTACCACTACACCGCCCCTTGAAGGTTACAACCCACCATTATTGCAAAAATGTAAAACATACTACACACTTTTCTAATTCCCATAATTCACCAACGCGATCAGGTAAATCACAGCTTGCGCCAGGCAGACTCTGCCTGCCTGCCTACCCAGCGAAAGCAAGATTCAAACACGAGACCTCTCTACAGTTTTCCAATTCCCATAATTCACCAACAAAAATCCAAAAAAAAAAAAAAAAACGTAAATTTCGATAAACACATGATAAACATTCTATCAAATACCAAGAACTGGCGAGTATCCGGCCAAGCCGACTTATTAAACCTCTTAACCGCAATCAACCGATCACCATCATCAAGCTTTCCTCTATACACAACATTTGGCGCCTTTTCACCATGTTCAGACACAATATTCTCCACAGCAAACCCATCAGTTGCAGCTCTAAGTTGATCCAACTTAAACTCTTTAAAAACCGGCACCTTTATCCCATCACTTTCCGCACCACCTTTCTCTGAAACATTTCATCAAACACATTATATGCAAACACAAAAACAAACAATTCACACAAACCCATGATCAAAATCAAAACTTTTTGCATACCCAGATCAGAAAGATGAGCATTGTTTGATTTGAGATTGTTCCAGCCACAAAAAGAGAAGTAGAAACAACGAGTTGCCATTGTGTTGGTTCAAGAAAACAGGTTGAAGGTTTCTTTTTTATAATAAGGTGTTGAAAGTTGAATGAGATGTTGAAGGAAATGAGAGTATAATATATAATATGGCCATGTTTGGTTAAAATTCTCCTTATCACCTTATTTCCTTTTCCACCTCCTTATCTCCTTAATCTCAAAAGTAACAAATCCTTACTTATAACTTATCTCCTTTTCAACCACAAAAACTCCTTTTCAACCCATTACCCAAACATTATTTTCTCCTTATCTCCTTCTTGATTAAGGAGATAAGTTATAAGGAGGTAATATATATAATAAATATTATTATATGATATTGTGAGTGATGAAAAAAAGGGGAAAGGACATGGACATTTCTTTGTGTGTTTGTTTGTTTCTCTCTCATGCTTCTTCTCTGTCTGTCACAAATTCATCATCATTCTCATGGTATGAATGTCATGTGTACCAATTGTGCTTTTTCATCATGCAAAATGCAAATTCATCATTTCTAACAAACTATACTATACATGTTTTTTTTTTTTACGTGTCACATGTCACTTGTCTAATTTCTCTTTGCCATACACAAAATACATAAAAACATCCATGTTTTATATTGTAGTGCTTAATAAAAAAATAAAAATACTTGTCTCTCTTCTCTCTTTAGGTACATGACACCTAGACACATACGTATCTTTTCTTATTGTGGATGTTCTTATGCTTTACAAAATTTCTAATATCAATAGCATATATTAAAAAAAAAACTGAAATACACATGTTATTGTTATTATTTTAACTACTTTATGATAGAAATTATTGAAAATTTAAGTGATAGCTTGATTATAATTGAAAGTTGATAGGCTCTTTCTTTTTTAGGGGAATTATGAGAAGAGGCTATGATTGCTAGAGAAATTAGGAATATTAAAAGTGAAATATGAATTGATATATAGTATTTCTTAATTTGTATTAGTGTTTTAAAAAAAAAAAATCCTATATACTCATGTGTATTATTTTTTTGTTTACTTTTAATTAAAATTTATTGAAACAAAGTTGTATTTTAAAATAAACTATATTTTTATACCGCCTCAAAAATACTTTATTTTAAATACAGCTACGTATACAAAAAACTTATAGCGAGATGTAGAAAAAGATATAAAACATACGTGTGTGTATATATTTTTAAGATATTAGATATTAAACATTATTAAAAAAAATATAAATTATATGCTAAATGAGAATTAACAAAAAAAAATTAAAATCTAAGAATTATATAGCATATGTAGCAGATAGCAACGAAAATGTATTATATTTGATCTGACTCATTACCGAGAAAATTTACGTCGAAACGTACACCAACTTGGATTTATAACGAAGCATACATAAAAATAAACACGCAACGAAATACTGTTTTTTATGTTCAAGAATGGTACCACACGTTGCGACGGAGTAAAAACGTAAAGTAACTCGAATTTATATAGGCTAGTGGAAACGTATTATATTTGACCCGACTCGTTTCGAAACAAAACATAGACTAACAAAAGGCGTTCATAAAAATAAGCACGTAAACCAAAGGAGCTAAAATGAAATTTTACAAAGTATTTAGAAAGTTGAGGGGGCGGAAATACCACGTTTAAAATTTGAAGGGTTGAGTACACAAAGAAAAACATATAGGTTGAGTGACGTTATTGTAAATTTGACAAATAATAATAAGACCATGTGTAATGGTTGGTGAAATTTGGTGGGTGAAAGGGACATTTTTGACAATTGGCAATGTGGGGCCACTTGGTGGGTGAAATAGGCTTGAAATGGGTAAGGAGTGTAATGGTGAGTGAAATTTGGTGGGTGAAGGGGGTGAATATATTAATGGTATTAATTTGATTTAAAAAAAATGAAGTGGCAAAGCCCCATTGGCCCAACCTTTGCCCCTCTCACGCGAAATATTTCGCTTGACAAGCATTCATGCCCCTTTACCCAAGGGGGGGGGGGGGGGAATTCACGCCCATTTAACCAACCATTACATATGGTCTAATAATAAAATAGAGGTGTGTCTTAGGTACTATTCGTAAGACACCATCTTGTGTTATATATATAAGGGAAAGGATATTTTGGAAACCCACTTGAGTTGAGAAAACCTTTGAAAACCCATGTAAAAAACCATTATTTTTTTTGAAAAAAATAATCAATGTAAAATAGATGTTTTTAAGCATTTTGGGGAAAAAAATAATAAAAGTGCCGATGGGATTTTTTTTAAAAAATAAACAAAGTTGCTAAAAAAACATATGTTTTCAGCTATTTACCTATGTTTTTAGCAACTTTGTTTATTTTTTTTTTAAAAAATCCCATCGGCGCTTTTTTTATTTTTTTGGCCCAAAACGCTTAAAAACATGTATTTTAAATTTGTTATTTTTTTCAAAGAAAAAAATTGTTTTTTACATGGGTTTTCGAAGGTTTTCTTAACTCAAGCGGGTTTTCAATTTATAATTGACCATATATATAATGCCTATATATATGTTATGTGTATGTTTTACTAGAAAACCATTTTAAACTTAAAAATTGGGTCAATTGAAAACTCATTTAAAACAAAAAAAACTTATTAGCTCATTTATAAGCCCAATAATCATTAAAAACTCAAAACATAAGATCTAAGGTGCATATATATATAAATGGCTCGAATAGGCCACCTGAATTTTTAGGGACGCATTTGGTCAGAAGCTATCGTGTTTGTGGTTGACCTTTCTTTTTTTGTATTAAATGGCCTTTTATGTTTTAACTTAAAACATGTTGAATATTTACATCAAAACTTAAGCTTAAAAGGAAAAAAATGAACCTAGCTAATCTTATCCTTTAAATATTTCACATAATATAATAATATATTGATTTCTTCACATGCATCATATTTATATTTATAAATCAAATGGACAAGATAACTAGTTAAAATACGTGTAAACACAGAGGTTTGTCCTGAGAACGTATAACATGGGAGTTGGATGGTCTGTTTCTTTTTTTTTTTTTTAATTTAAATAATAATAAGAGGTAAAACTTCTAGAAGTAAATGACTTCACCAAGCGTCAAAGACACTAAAACACTCCATTAATCAACTTGAACTTATTCATAAAATATATCAGTAGCCATGTTTAAAGTCTTAGAAGAAAACTTATGAAAGAGACATGTATTGATGCAACGTAAGGGTATGTAAACATATGAATGCTGAGCGCGATTAGAGCGGTAAATGATGTGAGGCGAGGCGAGGCGAGTCAGGTTTGGTTCGGGCTCAAGCTTGAACTTAAACAAGCCTGCTCAACTTGACTTAATTATTTGTTCTATTGAGCTAAAAAGTTTAGCTAGAACTCAATTTGTAAAACCCGAGCCAACTCATGGCTTGTTATTTTGTTACTTTTACACATATTGATGTATAATAGACTTTTTTAATATATACTCGTAACTAGTATAATAATTACCCGCGCTACGCGGCGGGAATTCGGTCGTTAGCTACGGTGAACACTTTAGATCAATAGTTAGAATGAAAATCACATATATGTGTTGTCGGCTGTCAAACTTGAACTTATCCCAAATGTGTATGCTACAGGGTAGCATGTGTCACTATATCTAAGACCTGTTATATTACACACTATTTTATACGGTGCAACCCTAAATGTGTAGCCAATCACCACGCACTACCATCCACTTGTACAAAACATGGGTAGTAAATGTACAAAAACCTGGGTATAGAATTCAAATGTTAGAACCTAAATTAATAAATAATAGTTATTATTAAACTTTTACAACAATTTATGCTGGTTATTATCTAAATGGTTATCAAGATTATACGACATTAAAAATGTGAAGGTGGTTTGTAACATTGTTAGTCTGCTAGGACTTGTGTGAACGACTTACACAAAACTTTGCTTCATTGGAGTCCAGGAAACCATCTTCAAAGCAAAGGCAACAAATTTGTTAACTCTTGGGACACTTTGCCGTTTAGCTTCAACAACACTACAAATAGAGCAAAAACGCCAATTTGTCAAGATTAAAACTTGAGAACCAATATTTACTCTACATATTAGTTTATTAGATTCATACCAAATACCTTCAAGATTTAATTGCTCACTAATGATTTTGAAGGCCAAAAGTATTAAAGTTGATAATAAATATACGACAACTACAAAAATAAAGAAAGGATCACATTCCAAGTTGGCGAACGCAATGCATCTACCGAGTCGATTCAAATAAAATCATAACATTTCTATTAGAAGAAACACGCAGTGAAAGAAACATAACAACCAACACTTGATATAGAAATATATAAACTAAATCGAACCGAATAAATAACCAAATCGAACCGAATAAATCATAACACTTATATCACAAATATGAAATATACATGGCAAAACAATAGAATTGATCAGTGGCTACTATGCCAACAATAAACTCATAATGACATGAATTAGCAATCCTGGAAAATTAAAAAATGGGGAAAAGTGATCGACTGGTCCACCAAAGCCAAGCCAAGCACCCCATATTAGAATATACACATTCAAGTGGCTCATTTTGTTACCTCAGGTGGTGATCAGTTTGAAACATATATAAAAGGTATATATTCTAATAAGTAGCATAACCTTTCAAATTTGTATGATGAACCTTGTACAAAAGTTTCATCTAATCTCAAATTGAAACAAACTGATCACACGATGAAGCATGAGATTTATAACAATAAAAAAGCACCCTTTTCTTTTGAGTTTAAATCTCAATTAACGTTCATAAACCCTAAGAATTAGAATTTTCAAATTAGTGTTGTAAAACAAAACCAAAACCTAATCACAAAATAATATCTAACAAAAGAGCCGATAAAAAAATCATAAATCAGTGTTGAAATCATCCCTCATTTAAAAACCTAAAGAATGCATACAAAATAGATTAGTCTAAGTGCTACATAGTTGTAATCAAATCTACCTTCCACATCCTTAGTTCGACTTTTGAAATAAACAGATTCTTTGGCAGACGCGGAACTGTGGAAGCGATTGCTGACAGTCTACAGTGGTTGCGGCGTTGTCATCGATGTAGGGTTGCCGACCGGGGAGCGTATTCCGCTTTAACACCATTGATCATCAATTCATCGTAACTGTTATGCCCGTAAAAAGCCTAATCAAGAAACATTCAAAGCAACACTAAAATATTAAAAAGAAAAAAAAATCTCCCCCTCTAAAATTAACACATACCCGGATAACAGAACATAATCTTTATCTCAAAGAATAAAAAAAAACCCAACAAAACCACATCAAATTATGCAAAAACTGAACACATATAGCAACAGAAAGGGATTAAAATGGGAAAAATTAAAGAGCTTACAGTGTGTGAATCAAGATCTTTAACATGTATGGATGAGGAAGGAGTCTTGTGTTTGTTTTAATAGGTGGAAAATAGGTTGGAAAGCCTAGAAAAAAAACAGAATACCTACTTGTTTTCATCTACCAAATTCTTTTTTTCCTCAATCGTCACAGTCGTTGTGATGTTATACCTCCAATGTACACCTATTCGATACCCTCTTCGTCGCTACTACGCCTCCTCATAAACCACGTCGCCGCTGCCGGAGATGGCAGCGAGCGCTTGTGTCTTTGTTCGAGGGATGAGGGTTTGTGTCGCTTATATACCGGAGGAGAACGATGATGATGATGAGGAGGAGGAGGAAGAGGAGGAGAGATGAGAGATGAGTGAAGAGAATGAAGGGCAGAAGATAAAGACAGAGAGGGAATGGAGTAATGGTGTTGTTGCATAATGGTTTTGTACGTACAACTTGCACGCATTTCAAAAAAATTTTGGATGTGGCTACTGTAGGGGAACAGTGAGTTTACACTCACAATCCTAAGTTGCTAAATAAAGCAAGAGTTAATATATAGGATTAGGTTTAAATGAAAACAAGCTTGAGTTGGAAGAACTTGAGAACTCCGGCGTAAAATGTGAATTAAATTTTTTTTTTACACACCAATGTAAAAACGGATAACTCCATTGTAAAAAAATGAAATTTTTTTAGGGTGTTGTTAAATATACCAAGTTAGTCAAACCTTTTACTTACATTAAATGTTATTGGCTTTTCAATGCACACTTCTTCAATCAATTTATTAATTTTTTTTTAAAACACATAATTTATTAAATAAGTTAGTTGGATTAAAGTTATTATTATTTTTTGTTTGAAAAGCACATAAGTAATCTTCTTATAAATAGCAACTTGTACAATGACTATGGCTACCACCATAAACTTTTATTATAATTTCTTGTAGATGTCGATTTCTAGCGAAAACAACTCAATCGTAGGAGGTGATTCTTTTATGAGGACACCCGAATTTGTCACTAATCAGGTACCAACTTCTATTTTATTGTTTCACGAGCAAGAGATCCCGCGCGTTGCGGCAGGCACGTTATAACAGTAAAAGAAACTAACGACACGATAAGAAGCAAAAATTACGTAATTGCCATATGTTCACACAAAATGACGAATATACCCTCGATAAGAAACACAACTACAAAAGTGCCATGAGTTCACACACAAAATGACGAATATACCCTCGAACAAAGGTAAAAATTATGTAATTGCCATATGTTCACACACAAAATGACGAATATACCCTCGAACAAAGGTAAAAATTATGTAATTGCCATATGTTCACACACAAAATGACAAATATACCCTCGATAAAAAGCACAACTACAAAGTGTCATGCATTCACACACAAACTGATGAATATACCCTCGAACAAAATCAAAAATTACGTAATTACCGTAGTTATTATGACCGTAGATCAAGAAATGGACGGACACGATTTCTTTGTTTACTATTCACGGAGTTGGTTTTTTAAATATATAGTAAATGTTCATGTAGGAGGTATTTCAACTTTTATTTTGCATTCACAAAGTTTTATGAGGTGTTGTGTTATCTTGTTTTTCTCTTCATATTTTTTCTTTCATTTCAAGAAAAAATTATGGCGCCAAACCAAAACTTTAGAACACTCACAATGAAGTCCCAATCATCTCCTCATACCCAAATTATAAGAAAAAAAATAATAATATAACTTCGTCAAAAGAAAAAAATAACTAAAAACAATATATTTCAACTTGATATTTCAACTTCGTCAAAAGAAATAATATAACTTCGTCAAAGGTATTTCAACTTGATATATTTGAATGCATATAATAAAAAAATATATATATATTTAGGCATTCGGGACTTCACTGTGAATGTATTTCAACTGTGTTTTTTTTGTTAATTTCGTCAAAAGAAAAAAAAATATATTTAGATAAATATACTCCCTCCGTCCCAATTTAAATGTCTCACTTTCCTTTTTTGTTTGTCCCAAATTAAATGTCCCTTTCCAAAAATAGAAATAAAATTTCCAATTTTACCCATAAAACACAAAACACAATCACCACTTTTAAGGATATTATTGTCATTTTACCACATACAAACAAAATATTTCTTAAAATGTGTGTTTTTTGAACCAGGACATTTAAATTGGGACGGAGGGAGTATTATTTTACACGGTAAATATAAAACTACTTATAAATGTTAACATAATATCGAGCACTAGCTGTTTGCCTTGGACTTGATGAAGATAGATATTATGAGTACATTCGACAAATGATGAGAGAAGAGTTACCAAGTCGATATGATATCTACGCGAACATTTTTGTTAGGGATGTAAATTTATTGTATCTAGACTTATGCTTCTTTGGGTCACCTTGTCCAGAAGTACACTAGATGAAAATGCCTGAGGCATGTGTTCTGATTGCTAATAAGTTTGGTGTAATTGTCCATTCTTTAAGCATGTCAGGCAGTACAACTATTTTTCCGTTTTGGAGTGGTCCAGAAGAGATTCAACATCACAGAGCTCTTACAATTGCCCTAGTTAATGATGAGAACCATTATGTCATAGTGGAATTACAAGGAGGGTACCCAATGCCTACTATCACGCCTTATTGGAATTTTCGCAACATTAGCCTGTCTGCAACTAGATGGGAAACCATGTATAGATCGCGTCTAGAACTGTATACTCAACTTTGTCACTGTGAAAGTGGTTTTGTTGATCTAGTTGACTAAGTATTTTAATGTTTGCATGTTTACTTTTTTTATTAGAGACTCGTATCGTTGTTTATTTATAATGAACTTTTGCACTTTCGTATTTATTTATATTTTTTTATGAAAGATTAATTTATTTTTTATTAATATTGGTATTAATATTATTAATAATAGTACAAAAAAATATAAAATTCTAAATAAAAAAAGATACGAGATAGTAATATAAATAATAAATAATAGTATAATAATGTAAATGTCTACCTATCATTAAATGCCTACCTATCATTAAAGTTTGACTAAATTGGTATATTTTTTTTTGAACGGCCAACAAATTGGAATCACTCACGGAACACTGGAGTATCATCGTGCCACCAGTGTTGCCACGCGATCATATTCCACCACCAAGTCACCAATTTAGGAGGAAACTCATAATTATGAGTTTTGGTATATTTAACACAAGCCTTTTTTTACGATGGTTTTACACTGATTTAAAAAAAACAAGCACACCAATGTTGACTTTATAAGTAAATGAATATTCCATTTAATATTTTATTATGCTTTAATTTACAACTACACATCCTTTTTTGAATAAAATAAGTGTGTGGTTATAAAGTGAGTTTCTTAGTTCTTCCAACTCAACCATGTTCTCATTTTACCATTCCCCATGATATATATAGGGTCAAGATCCTGTGCAAAGTGTTTTTTTGTTTGTGAGAAGTGTGAGAAAGTGTTTTGGCCATTGGATCATCTTAATCTATGGTGTGAATTAAGCGAGTGACATTTTGGTAATTAGTTTTATAATATTAATAATAAATTACATGACTGGGGGGTATTAAAGTAAATTAGACACCCACATTTAATTAATAGCTTTTAAAAAATGGAAACAATCATTCACACTCATTCATCTCTCTCTCTCTCTCCTCTCTCTCTCTCCTCATCCAAAAAATCAATCTGCCAAAATAACTCTTAAATATTCATTCTTTTATATAAAATCACGAGAACAAAAGGTTCTCAAATCAATCTTTTGATTGCTGACTTTATCTACATGTGTAAAAAGGTTCTAGTTATGTTTTTTTAGGGTAACGTTTCTGGTTATGTGAGTCATGGATCTTTTGGTTGTTGACTTTATCTACATGTGAACAAAAGGTTCTGGTTGTTGGCATGTAGAGTCAAAAGGCGCAGGACCTCAAGATGCAATGTGTTTATGATAATGTGTTTTATGTTCAAGGATATTGTGGAAATATAGATAAAACACACTCGATTATGTATGATGAAGATAAAACACTAGATCTAGTGTGTTTTTTTGAATGTGTTACTGATTGTGTATGATGAAGATAAAACACATTGGATTATGTAGAAGATGATGATAAAACACACGAGACTGTTAAAACACAAAGTTGAGAATCTGGTGATAAAACACACGGGTATGAACGTAAAACACCTTCTGGATAAGCAACACATAATATGAAAAATGAAAATAAACACATTCATTTAAAACACCATAGTATGAACGTAAGACACCACAATATGATATTTGGATAATCGATGTAGTTGAATATGAATGATAATATGTGCAGAATGATTCTTTATAAAGAATTTAGTAAAATTCGTTTTAAGTCAAAACAAAAATCCCTAATAAAACTCATATTTAATAAAAAAATTAATTAGACAATTATCTCCTAAAATAAGATTAACAACCCAAATTACAATGATGCTCTTCTAATTAAAAAAATTGGCTGCCACGTGTCACTCTAAGATTGGTTCTCACACTTCTCAGAAAAAAATGGTTTTGTACAAGTACCTATATATATATATATATATATATATATATATATATATATGAGAAGGATCTACGCAGAACGCTATTTATTGCGAGAACATACAGAACAAAATGAATCACTCGTTTTTTTGTCAATCATGAACAACAAAAAAGTAAAAATAACTGTTACAAATGTAATCTTACATCGGAATTCAAAAAATAATATGAATAAAATCCATTTTTATGTAACTTACATATATGTAGGTTAAATAATCTATATGTATGTAGGTTTATAAACATTAGTTTGATAGTTTTTTTTATGTATATAATGTCCACATCTAAATGTAAGAAACACAAAAAAAAAAAAAAAAATATGAGTTGAAAATTAGGAAATTAAATGATTTAGAGTTGTTATTTTTGTTCTCACAATAATTTAGTGTTCTGAAATGATCCTTTCACATACACACACATATATATAGGTTGGGTTAAAATGAGAATTATGTTGAGTAGAGAGAACTAAGAAACTCCTTTTATAACCACACACTTATTTTATTCAATAATGAATTTGTGGTTGTAATTAAACCATAATAAAATATTGAATAAAATATTAATTTAGTTACATAGGTGTAGTCGTTTTGTTTCACATGTGTAAAAACGTCGTAAATTATTTGTGGTTGTAATTAAACCATTTAAAATTCACATTTAACGTCGGAGGTCTCACGGTTCTCGCAACTCAACCCGGTTCTCATTAGAACCGAATCATATATATTATATAGCTTTGTGTACAAAGGACATAATTCATGAGAAGTGTGAGAAGGATTAAGAATTGACATATAGCCATGTAGGCATCATGTTTTGGATCTAGGAATGATGTTTTGGGTTGTTTTGGCTTGAAAAACACCGAACACCACAATTTAAAACACAATGCAATGTATTATAGTCATTAAATTTAAAACATAGCTAAAACACACTATTAACACTTAAAACACACTACTTAATGTTCTTGACATAGTGTTTTAAGTTTTAAGCCTAAAATACATTGTTTTCGGTTTTTAATTGTTATGTTTGGTTTTTTTATAGGCAAAACTATCCAAAACATCATGACTAAGTTCAAAAAATGATGTCTATATATCAATTTTTTTCGTGTTTAATAAATGTAACACAAATTGACCCATTGAAAATTAAATGGGTTGAAATTACCCCTTTGAGCAAACATGTTTAGGGTGAAAATAAGCATAAAAAGGTGTCTAAAAGCGGCGGGGCCTATTCTTAAGTTTTCATAATAACTAATTACTAATCAGCCATTATAGTAACCAAAAGAAACAAAAAATTTACGCAAAATAGTTCAGAACCTCAGCAACCTGATCAGCCAAGTTATCAACGGATAACACTGGATAATTATAGGACATTGCAACAGCTTCCAACTGCAAAAGCTCTTAAGAATGTACAATATAAGATGGTATGCATTTGAATAAATGTACAACATGTCTTTCAATAAGTTGCAATAAAAAGAATTAAGTTACCAATTACGGATCTCGTGACCAGGAGGGCTAATATGGTATATACATAAGTGATGAATCAGTAAAGAAAATGCATTCGGGCATAAGAAAAGCCCTTGGAAACAGGACATATATGTACAAACAAGTAATAAAAGCATCATTGAATGAAGATTATGAACATGAAAGGCACAGTTCCACGCAAAGTGAAATCATTGTTGGGTGGTGGCCGGAGGTGGTGGCTGGTGATGGTGGTGAGAGAGAGAATGAGAGAGAACGTGTGATGTTATGTGTTTATATAGGGGGGGGGGGGAGAATGATTCAAAATTGAAAAAGGGAGGAAACGTAAAATGATAACTATACCCTTTTATAATAAAAAAATTAGTGAGTGATGTGACTAATTGTGGTCCATGTATTGGGTTTGCTAAGGTTTTCTCTCTATCCTTAGCCTATATATACATAGGGAAGGGTTAGAATGAAAACCTCAATTATTTGAAGAAACCCAAGGAAACTTCATCACAACCATTGATCTCCAAGATCAATGGCTACCATTGATTCTAGGTTATTTTATTAATTAAAGTACATAACAAGTGGGCAAAAGGGTATAATAGCCATTTGGCTTTGGTTCTCTGTTGCATAGCAGAGGTTCTTAACATCATCATCATCCTACCACCTATATAAACTACTTCTCTCTCCTCTTTCATCAAAAAATTCAAATTTCCCCAAAAAGCTTCAAGCTCCATAAACCCTTTGTTCATCCTTACCTCGTTGATCATCAAGCCTGTTTAATCCCTTCCGTCTACGTCCATCATCGTCCATCATCAAAGACGTTTAATCGTTGCACTGTACGTCGATAAACAAAGCCTTTTACGTCAACTCCTTCATCTACCTATGTACAACAATCAAGATAATAATGCAACCTCTTTTCTAGTCAATGTCTTCAAAGAGAAGACACTGGAAGCTAAAGAAATCAAATCGCAGGTATGTTCTTTGGATGAACTGTTATTATTGATTTTATTATTATTTTCTTATTTTCTTATTTTTTATGATGTTCGTGTGTTGGGGGGGGGGGGTATAAGCATGATTATAAAACTGGGGTTAAATGTTATTTGGTAACATTGTTTATATACTGTGTTTTTTTGGGTAATCGTTTATGATGATGTTAAACAGGGGGGTTGTTAGTGTGTTATAAATGTTATTGTTAAACAATGGGTTGTATGTGTTTTGGGTATGATGATTGATTGTTTAGTGTCAATGGTTTAGTGTTAGCATTATTATAAACAGGGGTGTAGTGTGTAATAGCTCATTCTGTACTGTGTTTGAATCAGGAAAAGACGTAAAAATGCTAATGTGGTTGATAGTAGTGTATCACCAAGCGTTGAAAGAAATGTTGTGGTATGATGGGTATGATGGGCCCTGCTTCAGTGTCGCCTTAACACAGATGGACATGGATGTTACGGGTCAGCTGACAGGTACGTGTTGATTATTGAATCAAAACGTTTCATATGTTAAGATATTAATTAGATTTGCAAACTTGAAGTGGGCGCTAAAGGCGAGGTACCAAATGTAGGAGATGCTAAGTCGTGTGAAAACACTAGTGAGTTTCGTACGGTACCTGAATTTTTGCATATGTAACACTTATGTATAAACTTGTATATGATTGTGGTTGCAACTTGTGTATATACATTGTTTGGCGCTGATGTGGTTGGACAAAAGGAACCTCTTAGCGTTGACATTGCTGAAAATAAGCGTAAGTTTGTTTTGTTAGCACACATGAACTATTGCGTTATACATACGTTATTGCTTACGTAAATGTTGGTTGTGACAGGTTCCATTGATCCGTTAGGTGCCATAGGTGGAGGTAAAAGTGATGAGACTGCAGCAGCTGACATGGTCAGTGAGATTCCCCGAACTGGTATGCTTTTATTTATTGACCTTGTGTTGACAGTTTGCATATGTAACACTCATAGATTCACTTAAAAGTTTAGTATGACAAACTTTTATATGATTGCCCTTCCGACTTGTGCATATCCATTCTTCGTCCCTGGTGCTGTTGGACAAAAAGAACAACTTAATGTTGATATTGCCGAAAAGAATAGTAAGTTTATTTGGTTAGCACACATGGACGGTTGTGTGTTGCATGCCTTGTTGCTTACGTAAAGGTTGGTGGTGACAGGTTCTATGGATCCCATATGCGGCATAGCTGAAGGGAAAAGTGATGAAGCAACAAGAGTTGACATGGCCAGCGAGACTCCGCAAACTGGTATGGTTTTAGTTACTGACATATACATTGTATCAAGTTTAAAAGATTGCAAATGTGCAATAGGGTTGAATATGAAAAACTTATATATGATTATGCTTGCAACTTGTGCAGGGCCATTGTTCGTTCCTGATGTGGTTGGACCAAAAGAACATGTACAAAAATGCGTTATACATGCCTTGTTGCTTACGTAAATGTTGGTTGTGACAGGTTTTATTGATCTGTTACGCGTCATAGCTAAAGAGAAACATGATGAAGCGACAACAGTTGACATGGGTGGTGAGATTGCCCAAACTGGCATGGTTATAGTTTATTAACCTTGTGTTGACGGTTAGGGTCAGCTTACTAAGTTTCTCATTGGTTACATAAAAACAGGAGAAGGAGGGGATGGTCAGGGGTTCGACAACTTGTGGAGTTACCCTTTGGTGCAGCCTGTTAGTTCATTTGATGCGAATAGCGGTGCTTACCGTCAATACAGTTTGAGTGATGCTTCTGGGTCCATGTTGGGTGGTGAGGAAGATGATGATAATATGACATTGGCTATGCGACAAAAACGGATTGCAGAATTAGATGCTACTAAAAGGAACCCACAACGTGAGAGACATGTTTCATTCTTCCACAAGTCGCCATTCATGAAAAGGAGGGTTGAAAGTGTAATGGTACTAACCAACATTATGGCTTGTTTGTTTTGCTAATATGGTGAAGCAACGATTAATATGTATTATAATGTTGCATGTGTAAACACCACTAAATAGATTTAGTTCAAATTAACCCTCAATGCATGTATGTATTATTTTAAAAAAGTAAAAAAGATATACATTCTATGTGTAAACTGAGGAGGATGGTAGAAAGTTGCACATATTAACATATTTTGCAAGTTAAGTTTACCAAAATATTGTTGCATGTGTAACAAAGTGTAGTATGGTCAAATATTGAAAATTTTACAAGTTAAGCTTGCACAGAGTGCATGTGCAGACCATAAAGGCAGGGTAAGCTTGCACCAGTTGCATATGTTAAATTAGCCATAAAAAATTTGCATGTATGGACCTGCATGGTGAGAAATGTTGCATATGTGTTGCATATGCAAAACAAAATGTTGCATGTGTAAAAAGTGTGAACATATATATTGTGACATATAGGGACAATATTGCACGAGTTGCATGTGTTAGAAGTTATGTTTGCACATATTGCACGACGAACTAAAAGTATGCAACTGTTGCATATTTAAAGTTGTGCATAAGATGTTGCATGTGTAGCAACTAATAAAAGTTGGGTATGCACTTATTGCATGTGCTATAAAAATGATGCAAGGTAAGTATGCACCTACTGCATTAGCTTAATATGAAAACAGGGTGTTGCATACGTAACACCAAATTTAGGGTTTGCATGAAGTTCGGTGTTTTTCTGTGCAAGTATTACACGTTGATCCAAAAAACCACATCCGTAATCGATGTATTCAAAATATTATAATCTCTTACACCCTCTCGCTCTAAAATATAAATGTTGCATGTGTAAAAAGTTATGTTTGCACATATTGCACGACGAGTTAAAAGTATGTATCTGTTTCATATTTAAAATTGAGCATAAATGCTGCATGTGTAAGTAAATATAAAGCACATCATACAAGTTAGTTTAATAGAAACATGTTATATTCATCAAGAGTTCCCATCATTCAATAGAAATATTCACACATGTTATATTCAAACATAAGCTGCACACAAAAAAGGTTGACAGAGATGCAAGTTTAGTAGGTACATATATAAAAACAAAAGTACCCAACATAGCTAGTTGCTGATCAAAAAGATCTGGCATCCAAAATAGTAACGATGTTATGCACTTAACAACAAAACGATAAGGCCACGAACTGTTACATATGCATAACAAACGTTCAAAAAGAAGGAGCTTCCCATTGCTTATGCATCAGCCGATTGCCCCGCCCCTACAACGCTGTGGGGATTCCACCCTTTTGTTTTTGATCCAACAGCTTCTTTGACTTTCTTTATAGCAGTAACCTGACGGTAACGTTGGGAATCCATCCTAGACTAAAAACACAGAATGAATTGGACAAGGGTGTTTGCACTGGTGGAGTTGATTTTAAATGCAGCATTTGAACTCTTGCTACGTGACGTAGTTTTCATATTCAACCCTATTCACATTTGTAACCTTTTAAACTTGATACAATGTATATGTCAGTAACTAAAACCATAATATTACATTTCATATTTAGTCATAAGAAGTTGATTTTGAGTTGTAGTGGGTCAAAACAGCATCTAAAGTTAACATTTCAGTTTTGACAGCATAGCTGTTTGGTCAAAATTATGTTTCTGACCTGATCTTAAAATATTCATATAAAATCATAGAAAAATCGTTAGGAGGTGTTCTTTATATTCTTGGAAAGGTCTTTGAATGAGGCACATTTTGTATTTGATAGTCAAGATCTGTTTCCGAGGTTTAGAAGGGGAAAAACGACCTTGAACAGCAGCTGCGCAGAAAATCGCTGCACATTTATAATGTAATCTTTAATAAGAAAAGGTGTAAGAATGTACACGCTTGTAGAAGTCTTGGAATACGGATTGTAGGGAAAGAATACCGTATTATGTGGCATTCAAAAAGTGTCTAAAAACACTTACCAACTAGTTCATGCAAGTATTTTCACTAACGGGTCGAACGGGTAGTATATGGAAAAACTTATTGAATAGAACTAGTTGTTGAATGTATTGATGTCATGTTTGAATGATGTAGAATGAATACTAATGTTTGAATAGGTAAGTTCCAAATTAGTATTCTAACACGGCATGTTGACTTGAAAGTAAGCTAGGTACAAGAAGCTTAAAAGTCAACTGGTCAAGTGGATATGATCTCGAGCTAGGTGAAAAGCTTGGGACTATAAGTCAAACACGTATAAGGCGAAAACACTCACACGGCAAAGGTAAGTGACTTATGATGCAAACTCTTGGTTTAGTAATTGTATGTTTATGTATAAATAGAGAACGGGATACAAGTATGAAAAGGTAATTTATAATAAGGTAAGCGAATTGATGTTATTGGTGAACGGCACCATACAACAATGAAAGTAGTTGAGATAAATGAGCAACAAAGATAAATGAAGGGAGGGTGATTAAGCATGAAATAAACCCAAGATTAACAAATATGGCATAAGAATGAATAGTAAAATGTACGGATTGTTATGCGTGTATATATATAGATGGATACATTAAATCATGGGTGTAACTATTTAGATTGAATTGTACAGTTATGCAAGGTCACACAAATGGTAAGCCGTTTAGTAAGGGGAGTTATCTCACATTGGATGCTAGTGTAATAAAATGTGTGCATAGTTGCTTATGCCCGGTAATGTGTGAAAGTATTAGGTATGTAAAGGTTGATCGTTACGTGTAGGTTGAGTATAGGTTCAAAAACGTCATGTTTGTTCTTGAGAATACATGAAGGAAGAGTAGTATGACGGGTCAAGATAACTTGTACATGGTATTTGTACGTGCGTGTGTATTGTAGTGTTATTAATCCTTTTGTTATGAGGATGGTAATAAAAATGCAGGTATGTAAGTATGAATGTATGCAAATTGGAGGATAGGATCCGGAGACCGGATCTGAACTTACAAAAAGGCGTTTGGATATTACCATTGAGTATTGTTGATGTTATTTACATATTGTGAATATTTGAACGAAGTCACTTAATGAACTAACGAAATGGTTATGTGGTAGTTGCAGGTTGTCTAGTCAAGCTCACAAAGCAAGAAAGGGTTGGAGGTCTAGTGAGAATGCGGATTGTACGCGGTCGCGGTCACGTAAACTAATAAAGATGAGTTGTATTTGATGTAATAAGATACAATAAAAGATGAAACACCTATAATATCTCATAGTTATGGGTTCCAAACATACGCGAATGTTTTTATAAAGCAAGAAATTTTCTGGTTCGTATTTCCGCTGTGTATTTTTGGTTAAAAAGGTTTAGGGTGTTTCACCCAGACTCCTAAAGGTCTCTCCAATAGACGATGTAGTAAACATAAAAGGTACATCTTTCCTGAACCGCTTCATAGATGGATACACATGGTTATAGCCAGCACACTGGGGGCTAGAAAGGACAGCACCAGAGGGGTAAATGAGAGACAAGTCTTCCATCTCTATAGCCTCATCGAGGGGTGACACTGCAACTTAGCCCACGCATTGGCTTAGTTCGTCACACACAGCTGGGGCACCACTCCTTCCACCTACATTTTCAGGGGACCCTATGTCACCCGCCTTGCCACATCATTGGAGGTTCTTAGCCCTATGGCACTGCAGGTTTGACAGCCATAGACCAGGTCCGCCCCCTTGACACCGCTGTGATGAAGAACTCTGGGTTGTGAAGCTTTTCGGGAAAGTCTTGAAGCTGGTGGATAACAAGGAAGCATTGTGGGATGAGGAGGCAGCTTATGAGGAGACTTATGGAGAGAGAGAGAGAGAGAGAGAGAGAGAGAGAGAGAGAGACAGAGGAGACTAGTGGAGCAGAGTCATCTGCAGCGGCTGCAGCTAGGGGACAACCTCAGAGAGGCATCTTCCGTACTATCCTGGACTGACTCGACATGCTTACCGCTGAGTTCAGGACATTCAGGGAGGATTTCGCCAGACATATGGCCTCCTATTCAGGTTCTAGCTCCAGCTCCCGCTTCTGGCATCGCCCCCGCCGCAGTCGCTCAGCTTGACCCCTCTTGCTCTTAGGTTTATGTGGTTCAATTCTAGACTTGACTTGATGGTTTGTTGACACTAAACAATGTTTTTCTTTTGTTTATGGTTGTGATGGATGATTGTATGGTTGACATTTTGCGTGCTTGGTGCATGCTGGACACATTCCACCCGCCAACGCCGGAGCGCTGGTATCTATCTTAGGACCATAGCTTTATTTATCTTTGTTACTTTATTTTTCTTTTTCTAGTATTTTGGGACAGGTCAAGGATAGCTTGATATTTTGGAGCTGCCATTTCGACGTCTCTAATTTGAGGATGCAGGTTTCGCTCACACGGGAGTGGACACGTCACTCTCAGGGGAGTATTAGTTTCTCTTGTTTCTCTTTCCATTTCCGCACTTAAAATTTATGAAAAAAATTTAAGTGTGGGGTGGGCCATTTTCCTGCTTATTTTATTATATCTAGTAGGTCATTTGTCGTTATTCGGGCGTTATCCGATACCCTCTTAGCCGCTTGATACCCGTAGCGTCATTCGCAGTCATCTCTGGTAGATTAGTATCGTCTATTAGACTAGCCCGAGTGATCGCTATTAGGCATTTAAGCCGAACTGTTCGCATTAAAGGACAGTCGAAATAAGATGAATTTAATTAAAACTCGAGAGATCCATTTAGGTTATTAAAATAAAGTAGAATAATAGGTTGCATGACAAGTAGAAAAATACCCCAAAATTGTGCTTAAAATCAATACCTTAGCCTACCCATTTGTCCGTGAGAGATTCTTGAGCCTTTTTACGAGCACCACACTTACATATACATATCATATATTGCTCGTGTCATTTCTTGAGAGATTTCCGACCTTAGTCCGACTCGGTTAGAACTTGTGTGTTTATACATATTCTTGTTTTAAAACCGGTAACTAAATAAAAATGATAGAGGCAATTAGGTTTCTCCCCAAAAATAAATTCTTCCCTTAGAAAGCCACTTTGAGCCTTAGTCGTTCGTTTCTTTACCCAATAATAATGAGTCCCGATCATGCGTCACCAAAGCAGCTTCAAGACGATGTCATCACCGAGGGTTCGAAACCGCAAGTTCAAAGAAAGGCGACACCATTTACAAAGGAGGGGAACAACACAAGACGGGGCCAAGAGGGAGATCTTCTAAAAACAAAATAATATGTAGGAGGGAGTCAAAATAAACAAGAGCCCGAAATAAAGAGAAAAACCTAAAAAGAGAGCCCAAAGGAAAGTTCTTCAAAGTTAAAAATGGTCTTTGACCGTAAGACCCTAAAGAACTGGAATTCTGCTCTCTCTCTCTCTCTCTCTCTCTTGGTCTTTGCCCACTCTCTACTTTCTTTCTGTGATCTCTCATCTCTCTCTTGCTTCCCCCTCGCTTTCTCAAGATGAATCCGCTGGACGAACACTTGCTTCGATGTCTCCACTTCTGCCTCCAGAACTGATATACATTATTTTCAAGAAGACGGCTGACGGAAGAAAATTTTGGCGAAAGATGGAACAAAATCCACCCTTTGTGGATAGTCAAAAAGTGCTGCAAAAAGACGATCAAAATGGTATGACAGATACATCAAGTGTGGAAACTGGTCGCATGAAGGCAAGTGTAGCAAGAATTCAACCCACTCGTAGTTCGAATATACAATGTTGATCTAGGAAGGTGCCATTCGATACAAAGCCGAGCGCAAAGTCAGAAAAGGAAGCAACATCGACTACACTATGAGGTACGAAATAGCAATGATGAAAGAACGAGTAATCAACACCAGACTTCTCTCGGAAATTGTCGCTGAAAATGTTGCGCGCCGCTACCGCCCCCCCCACGTCTTGCAGCTTCTTCATCTTCGTAGCCATGATGATCTTCGTGATTTGGTGACTCATTCCCCTTTGTAGATATCTTTAGTTAAAAAAGAAGTTTCTTGTTTTGCACCCTTACATTACAACCCGAATACAAGTCCTCTTGATTTATCCTAGTTAGTTGGTTTAGAGACGAGGACTTGATTTGCATACAAGCCTATGACTTGAGTCGACTTTGGTACGAACCTGAGTGTTCACCCCCAGAACTCACCTAAATGATAAAAACCGAGTGATGAGTGAATATTGTGAGCAAGTATAGGTTTGAGCACCATCGAGGGTTAAGTAGGCATGTCATGTAGTTTTATTTTTCTCATAAAATAAATAAATGGATTGAGGGTTTGTTATTTAAAGTTTGCCTTAGATGTACCCATGTTTGATTGCTTGAGGACACGCAATAGTCTAAGTGTGGGGTATTGTGATGTATCACATAATTAACATATAAAACATGCATAATCAGTCTCATAATAGGAGAGAATTAGACTTAAAATGCTGATTTTGGGTACTTAATTCATTCCTATTTGTGTTTTTCAGGAAACTGGAGCTCCAAGCCGGAAACAAGAGATTTTCAGGCAAAAACAGGCAAAATCTGGAGATTCCTGAAGATACAAGACTTGCAGCATGTTCCCTGTATGTTTGAAGGCCCTTTCGGGACTTAATCAATGATAAAACCAGCCCGGGACATACCCAGCACTCCCACACACACTTGCGCGAAGGCCCTGCACGCTAGAAGACAAAGCAGTAAATTTGGGGAACAAGAAATCTAACACAAGATGTCATGCACGCCCATGCTCACCACTGTGGCACGCCCGTGCTCAGACAAGAAGTACAGACAAGACAGAACTGCAGCCAACATAATGTACAAAGTGCAGGAGCGCGACTGTGCACATTAATGTGCATGCCCGTGCTTGCCCTGAAAGCTCTATAAATAGCAAGCTACCCACTTCCATTTGAGATATCCCATTCTATCCCATTCCACACCATTCTCTTGGTTGTGTGCCCTCTAGGGTCAACTTCTAGGAGTCTTGCAGCACTCTTGGGGTCTTGTGCGAGGCCTTAGGGCCCTCCTAACATAACCAACAAGGTTAGGCCTCGTCCTACCTTGATCATGAAGACCAAGCATGGGATCGTAGAGTAGCTTATGCAATAAACATCGAGTTCGTGAGGATGATAAATACATAGCATTAGGAGATGGAGAGCTTGTCTATGAGAAACCATGTTCTTATGAAGATCATTCGATATAGTTGTATCTTTCTATTATTCATGACCCCATTTCGATTTGTAGACTGTTATTATTAGTAGTAGTAGTTTATCTTTAGTTATTTGTTGTGTTATCTTCTTCTAATCCTTGTTTGTTTATCTTGTGACAGGTTCAAATGATGATAAACTTAATAAACTTAAAATCAACTCTAACTTAATAAATTAACTAGAGGAAACCAATAGTGAGACAGATCCTTGGGCTTCTCATATCCCAACCGGATTGTAAACAATGGCTTTTGAAGTGGACCAGATCTGAGTGACACATTTCTGTCACTTACCAGATGTTTGAATGATCTTCTTGGTAAATGGAGGATTCCCTACGGTGTGCACATGTGATTTTCGAATTGCACACCTTTAGGATTATGTTCCACCTTTATCAAAGATTTCATTCAGCTTGGGAGGTTATGGGTTGGGTTAATTAAGTTATCAATCTTCGAACCAACTTTATATTTAATTGATCACTAAATAATAAAGTGCCACTTTAAAGATAAATAAAACAAGAATTCTATTTCTAAGTCTCGTTAGTACGAATCCGTTAACCATTGGGATACATGTCATCTGAGCCGTCTGTAAGAGAGATCCTATGGTCTTCGTGATCGTTAAGCTACTTAGGGGATACGATGTTGGCAAGACTGGCTATAAGAGAGATCCTTCGGCAAGGAAAGCGAGAGCTAAGGGAGGTGTACGGTGTTCCAGGTCGGAAGTGAAGCCTCCATTACAAGAAGAAGATGAGTTTTGCATTCTACTCAGTAGTGGCCCCGTTTCTCTATCAAGGAGTCAACACTTCAAGATCACTCTTGTCCTCATCACAAATAAATAATCTTAACTATTAATTATAATTATAAATTTAATGGCTTTTACGGAGGGTCCCGAGATGTGCACATTTGCTAACTCTTCTATTTTTATCCCTTTCTTTTATCAAACCCAAAACCTTTTTAAAACCATTTTTCTTAAAACCCCTACATTTTATTTTTCTTTTCAAACCCGATCAGTTAATCGATGAAAGGTTGAGTAGGGGAAAGTGTGTTCTTTGGAATACAATACTCGGTATTTACTCTAGAAAGCTATGCTATACATGTCAGGTTCTCTGCCTATGTGTTGGTTTTAGTTTCTAAAGTAATTACCGTTTACTTTATAAAGTTAAAACTTGTTAAAAAAGGTTTAGTAAAAATCAGTCCTTTTCCCCAAACCAATGTTTTGGAGTTGACACATCAAGTTTTTGGCACCGGGAAAATTGACATCTTTCTAAATTACTAAAACCATACGCATCACATATGCAAGTATTTCCATAATTATCCAATCAGGTTATCACCTCAATTTGCAAACAAGGTCATTAAAGGCATTTCATCAAACACATTTTGGGCATCATTTTACAACTTAGTTTCTAGGTATCAAGATTAGCCAAAACATACCCATGTATCTAATTGTCATCATAACGTGATATTTAGACCCTTTGCCTAATTTTTCTCATATAACAACTCCAAGGACTTAGCAAGATTATTAGATGTATGTGGGTTGAACCTAGAGGTTAAACCCCAAATTTCACATATTAACATAATCATATGAGCATAATCAAATACACATATAAAATGTGATTCATAACCAAATTAGACTTGATTGAGGCTCCCTAAGGCTAGAGAAACGCCTAGCAACTAGAAATCCCACGTTTTAACAAGACCCTAGATTTCCATCATATGCAAAAACGAATTTAAACATCATACTTAACCAAATAAAAGGTACCTTGGTGTGATTGGGACCTTAGATGATTCATTTTTGTGTAATGCATGAAGAACCCCTTTGATTTGGTTTAGATTAGGGCTTGATCTTTTGAATAAAATTAGTGTGTGTGTTTTAGGTGTGTTGGGTGATTTCCAGTAAGATGGAAATCAACCCCTACCTCTTTTCCTTTAAACCATCTTTGCAACTTTGAGCAATTGTCACATTTAGTCATTCAAGTTCTAATTTCCATGTTTATTAGATTAAATGACTAACTAGGATAGTCTCTTGTATCGGTTTTAGCCCAAATTAGATAATACAAACTAACGTGGTAACATTCCTATTATAACATAAGTCCCCATTTTATTAGCTGATAGAGCGCTCACTCTTTCAATTAATTCGTATTGGTAATTGTTAATCATGCCAAATGGCATAATTAAGCAAAACTAATTTTGGGGGGTGTTACAATTTTATAATACACCGGGTAAACAGTTCGGCTTGTTTTTAACCCAACGGGTCACGCGATTCCCATTAGAAGAGTATCATGAAGCTATATGAGGCGAGACGAGTAAATTTTTAACAATATTAAAGGTTCTTAAGGGAACGGAAAAGACATTCAATTCTGGTGCGACACTTGGTTCAGGCAAGATCCATTTATGACGAAATGGTCAAATATGGAGTATAAGAGACGTAAAGTTTCTGATCGCATTAAACAGGTGGCGATTTTTCGGAATCGGATTAGGAATGGTCTAAACAGTCGGACATTGCTAAGGATTACAAGAGCTTCAAGAAATCACTAGGGCACTGCTTAACTTCCAGATCTCGGGCCATAAAGATGCCTGGTTATGGGACGATGCAGCTGCTACTGTTTCTTGGTGAATGCTGTGAAGAAATTTTCCGATGGTTCACAACGGGTTTAAGTTCTTTAGGGTCAATGGGTTCCGCTAAAATGCAATATTTCAGCGTGGCTGGCGTAATTTCATCGAATACCATCTAGAGTGGAGCTGGAGAAGAGAAATATACATTTAGAATCGACGGATTTATTGTTTTGTGAAGAAGCAGCTGAATCGTTTCCATATATTTTCACAGCGTGTTCGATAGTTTCAAGAGATTTGGCACTTGATCGGTCGTTGGTGCAACATACCTCCGATTTTTGCATTTGAGGTTAGGGACTGTTGGTGATATACAAGACAACGTACGGTGATAAGAAAAGGAAAAAGATTATACAAGGTATTATTATTTCTCACGTTGTGGTGTCTTTGGACGAGTCGGTATGAAAGGTTGTTTAATCGGAAGGTCTTGAAGGCTAGGGAGATTGTGGCTACTGTTAAGTCGAAGACGTTTTTATGGCTAAAAATAGGCCGTGTTTCAAGTGTATTGTTGGATTGAGTGGTGTAAAAACCCAATGTATATGTTGTAAGCGGTTTGTGCCCCGACCCTCGTTTTCAGAACCGTTTTTGAGCATTTTTAATGAAATTGAATGTTAAAAAAAGTACTAACCTTTTTTTTACAAGTAAAACTAGAGAGCGTACATAAAGCACATTCGTCCCATATTTCCATTTATTGATCATACTGTTATATACGAATGAATATGTTGTATTTTATCTTTATTCCAAATTTATACAACTTTTGTTTTTAATTTCAGAAATATTATATTATCTGTAATGTAATACATATGTCGTATAGTTGTTCGTGTAACTGTTATCATAGCCATATTACACCCATTAATTAGTTTTCAATAACACAAATAGCGGCCTCACAAGTTCCAAGAGATTACTTCTTAATACGATTTCTTTCCAATTCATTAAAATTTTAGGTGCTGATTTTTAAATACCTATTATGGTTAAGTATTCGTGTGATATTTTCTCAGATTTTGCACTTTTGATACATGTTCCTTCCATTTCTCCAAGCAAAGTTCTTCGCATCGTAATGCATATTGTGTTTGCTTGACCTTTCATAAGCGGGCACAGAATAAAGCATGCATACAAAAGACGCTTACTGTTTGCTACTGATTTAACACACTTCCACTGTATTGTCCGAGTAGACACTCTTATTTTCTGTCGAAACATAATAGTATCACTTGATTTGATCATTTAATCATTTATTTCTCTTGTTTCTTTTGCTAATGAAGTATCTTCAATTTTTATTAATATACTTTTGCTATTGTTAATAGTAGGGTTGAGTTATAAAATAAATGAGAAGTATAGTTTAGTTCAAGAAAGGAACAAGATGCTATTTTCCCCGATTTTTTAAATGTTAGTAACTTTTTTATACGTCATCTTTTTTAAGAAAAAAAACTTTACCATAAATCGAGCGTCTTTTAATATTCAATATGATTACCCTATTGGGTATAAAACACAATGAACAAAAGACTAAACACAATGGACAATAGACTAAAAACACAATGAACAATAAACTAAAAGCATAGCGAATAGCATATTAAAACACAATGAACAAAAAAACACAATGAATAACAGACTAAAGCACAATGAAAAACAGACTGAAACACAATGAATAGTAGACTAAAACACAATGTACAGTAGAAACAAAAAAAACTCAATTACGTAAAATACAATGGAAAGCATACTAAAAACAAAATGGACAAAGTTAAAACATATGCAGTCTAAAAACCCAATTAACACATATTTATAATACACATGTGCATACTGATAACATAATAGACAGAGTAGAGGAACATTAAAGAAAAATAAAACCCAATTAACACATATTTTTTAAAACCTTTTCTATAGCAATATCATACTTATATATATTAAAGATAAAAAAACACTTGTTAATATGGTGATTTTTTAAATATCGTTTAAAACGTTATAGAAATTTTAAAACTTGGGAGAACTTTAATATAGAAATACCATATTTATATTAAAGATAAAAAAACGCTTATTAATGTGGTGGTTTTTTTTTTAAATGGACAGATGCCTTACATGTGGAGAGATTAAGTCGACAAATATGGACTTTTCTTTTATGCACTTTCTCTAGTTTAATATCTGATTTTTCCCTCTAAATTTAGGATCAGTGGACTAGAATCCTTCTTATCATTTCTAAAAGAATTGAATTTGTATTTGACTCTTACCGAAAAATTGTGAGCAAAACATACAAATGGGCAAGATGACCGAGATCAACATCTATTAATATATATAAAAATTAAGACTTTGATGACATGGCATTCATTGGTAGCCTCCTCCCCCGTTAAATGTGCCACGTGGTATCATGTGGTGCAATTTTTTATAATTTTTTTTGTTTTTTAATTAAGTTAATAAATATGATACACAACCACACCCTATTTTTGTGATAAAACCCTACTCTTCATCCCTTCTCACCTCTTCACAACCCAACCCTAGATCTCTCCCTTTCTCTCTCTCTCTCTCTCTCTCCCCCTCTCTCCTCTACTCTACTCTACTCTTCAAAATAATCTTTCAAACAACACAATCCCTCTTTTCTTCATCCCCCATCCTGCCATCATCGTCGTCGCCTCCTCTTGCCACCGCCGCCGCCATACCCTGCAAGAAAAAGATAAAAAAAGGTTGGCTAAACATGTGCTGAAGAGATTAATATATTATTATTATCTGTTATTATTATTAGACAAAATTGCAGAAAACGTCCTTTATGTTTACCCAAAGTTGCAGGTTTAGTCCTTTAACTTTAAAAGTTGCAGGATACCTCCTTTATCGAAGTTTTTTGTTGCAGGAAACATCCTTTACACTAACTCTGTTAGTGTTTGTCGTTAACTCCCCCTCACATGCCAAGCATGTGAGGGTATTTTCGTCAATTTGTATTTAAAGGACCTTTTCTGTAATTAAAACAATTTGTGTTTATAAACAAATCACAATTAACTAAACTCTTCACCAACTCTTCAATCCCCTGTTTCTTTCCATTATTATTATTATTATTATTTATTATTATTATTATTATTATTATTATTATTATTATTATTATTATTATTATCCTACATTACCACCAAATCAGAATCCAAAACCCAGTTTTTTCAAATCACTTGTAACTTGATTATCTCAACTTCAAGTCATAAATAAAGGCAAGATGAACAAGTTGAAAAGGGCCACCTCAGTTAGATTGACCCATAACCACTTTTTATTCATTTCTAATACCTTTTTATTTAGGAAGTTATTAAAAGAACAAGACTTTTTGCAGAATATGCACGATAGCGTGTGTGCTTTGACTGCTTTCTTTTTGAATAGTATATCCCACAAAACTGTTAAAACTTAACAATAAAGTCCCTGTATTTTATCATCAAAAAATAAGGATCAGATGAAAGGATTAAATGCTAAGAAAAAAGTAACAGCGACGAAAATAGCGACGAATACGTAAACAAAGCTCTGGTGGTTTTGGGTCGAAAAGAAAAAAGGGTCTTTAGTTTTGATTCGGGAAACAGAGTTCTTCCATTGATGGGTATGTATTTAGTTGAATCCGCCATTAAAAGGAAGTGTTTAACAATACCCAGATCAAGATTTAGACTTTAATTTCCACACTCAGTGAACTGTGTGTGTGTGTGAGAGAGAGAGAGAGAGAGAGTTCTGTATTGTTTTTGTTTAGAGAGAGAAAGGGTGGAGGAAGAAGAAGAAGGTGTTATGGAGTGTGAAGAGGTTTGATTTGTTTTTTGTGTTTTAAATACAAATTGACGAAAATACCCTCACTGCTTGGCATGTGAGGGGGAGTTAACGAGATAATTTAACACGTTAGTGGTAAAGGTCGTTTTATGCAACCAAAAGTTCATTAAAGGATGTTTCCTGCAACAAAAACTTCGATAAAGGAGGTATCCTGCAACTTTTAAAGTTAAAGGACTAAACCTGCAACTTTGGGTAAACATAAAGGACGTTTTCTGCAATTTTTCTTATTATTATTATTTGTTATTTTGATTGTGATTTATTTAAATTTTACATGAATGTGGAATAATATTGATTCAGGTTTATAATCAGCATTTTTGATTCAATCATGGCACATAAATAGGAAGCTGATAAGATGTATGCGTCAGTTCAGTTCGGTTCGGTTCAGTTTTGTTTTGTTTTATTGTTATTTATAGTTTACTGTTACTCTGTTACTCATACATGAATATTGTTAATTTGGTATTTGTTATTGATGTTGGATGGAGCCCTTGTTAGTTGAAACATGTGCTGAAGTTTTTATTAAACTCATGACCAATAATTAAGATACGATCTCAACAGGGAGGAAAGAAAAATAAAAACATTAGTGAATATAAACGACAATATATATTCCAAGAAACATGGCCTAATAATATTGAACCATTAACATAATATATTTCATAACCGCATCACGGAGGTAAGATTAACTCACGAGTATGGAACACCGCATTACACCCCTAAAAAAATTGGCATCTCGCTATTACGTATAAAAACACTGCATTACGCCCCAAAAGGCTGAGAGTACTACCATTGTAATCCACTCTAGTAAAACCAAGTTCCTATTTGACGGATATGATTGTTTTGGAGTAATTTATTCTAGAATATTATTAGTGATATTTGAAAATTATTAAGTTTGCAGGGTGCTCATCACCCGCCACAACTCTTCATGGTTGATAAGTGTACCAAACCGTATTCCGTAGAATACGCAGCGTACCCTGTTCCATGGCTTCGTGTTGCTAAGTTCTGGCCTACCACATGTTCGTCTCTTGCTCCCACCTTCAAAACTCCTACTCCAAACACTGTTTATTTTTTCTTTTCTTTTCCTTATATTCTGATGTGTTTTTATGTAA
>JAUTDX010001863.1:0-64495 GCA_030844895.1 Ambrosia x helenae | reverse complement strand
CTTGATCCCCTGTTGAGAGTCTTTGATACCCTTTGACTGCTACATATGTTCTCAAATCTTTCAAACCCCTTTGTAGACTCCTCCAAAACTTCCCTTCCGAGCTTCTCTTTCTCAGCAAAGTCACAAGTTGCCGAGCTAATTCATGGTAAGAGAATTTTCTAGGCCCAGTGGAACCCATTTCAAATTCATGGTTCATCTCCACAGAAAATCCAGGTTCCTCCACTTTGTCACCATTGTTTTTCTTCTTCTTCTTCTTCTTCTCTTTCCATAGAACGTATGCAAGTATAACAAGAAGCGTGACCAGGACCGATTTTCCAACTACTAAACCGACCACTATCTGAGCTTGTGTGGTGACAACCCCTTGTTCGCATCAAATTGTAAATCAGAACTATTAAAGATCCAAGATTTTACAGTGTTTTTATCAGAAAACTCACCAGTTGCAGCTGAAAACCCAAAAACAACCCTCTCAGGCAACTCATCCCGAAGATCAACCGTGTGAGCTACTCCACCTACTTCAACTCTATTCTCCCGAAAAACTAGTGAAGGAAACACTAAGATTTCTGGACGCCGAATCATAGTTAATCCAAACTTGACACTCTCTTTCACTTGACACGTCATTAAACCATTCTGCTTGCTTAATAGAAGACTGAGAATTAACATTGATAGCTACATGATCACATGATGTAAGATTACCTTCGCGATCCCAAGTGTTGCAATAAGGATCAAACTCCACCCAAACAAAACTGATCGGCACTATCATCGGCTGCGGTATCTAACTGAGGATCCGTGGCACCATGTATCATAGAACTATTCTGAGCAAGGAAGAATATGAAGCCATCATCTTGACGAACAAGATTCGTTGGGTCTGATAACTTTACAAATGAGAAATTTGTAGAGAAGCTGGCTAGCCACGAGAGGTCTTGTCCCAAAGATGAAGCCGTTCAATGTATGTCACTCGCCCAATGACCGTGCCACTTCTATTTTCTGGGGTCACATGAATTGCATCTTCAGAGATATAAGCTCCACCTTCTAAATATAAACATGTCCTGGTCATTTGGATTGATGTTTGTTAAATTGAAAGAAATTGAAGTTGCATAAGGGATTAAGATAAGAAGGAAGCATGCTAAGATGCCCATGATTCAGCACAAAATTCGCTAAAAACGTTCAGAACTTTTTTGTTTTTGGAAATTAGAATGTATATGAACCGAAGACCCTATCGTCGTTATGAGGACCATATTTGAAGTTATAAGTTGCCATCTTTAAGGGTAATTAGTCAATCGCGACATATATTTAATGCGTTATGCGTGTGGGGACTTTTATGGACATGGTCATACCCTTTTCATCAAGGCTTAATTATACGGTTAGATATATTTCTTAAAGATGATGATGTTAGAATTATTATTATTATTTTTTTTAAAGTGAACTTCATTAAAAACATAATCGCGAAAACCACCTAATCTCTAAGTCGGAGAGGAGGGGCCGTTGACCAAATTACATCATTGAAGAGATATGAGACCGCGCAACCGCACGGGCCCACATCTCCACAAACGCCAGCATAAGACACTGACGTGGACTTCTAGAAGGCCGCGCGGGACACCTCGTACATGACAATTAATGACCGACAAGGAAAGGGACATCCAGCCAATCAGAGGCGTTTATTCCCTGCTCCATGATCGCCTGCAGGTACGAGGTACAGAATAGTACGAGAAAGGACAATCACAGGACACGTGGACCAATAGCAAAGCGGACAGCGCAGCGGATGACAACGGCTCAATCGTACAACCATCTGTCATTCTTCTTCCATCCAATCACAGGCCACCTGAGAGGGCCTATAAATACCCTCTTAGGTCAGACGAAGAATGGATGAACAATCAGCGAGAGGGTTACACATAGTTAAGAGAAATAGATTATAGTCGAAACGCTGTAACGATTGCTAGTCCTGATCAGTCTTGTAATAGCTATTGATTATCAATAAGAACCGTGTCTTTACTCGTACTCATACTCTTAGTATATTGTTATATTGGTGTTTCTTCGTTGGCGCCATCCGTCTATTTGAGCATCTAAGAACACTAAAAACTTCTATTTTTCAAGCACAATATAACTATGTCTCTCATACCTCGTTGCCAAGCTTCACCAATGCTAACTCAGACACCGACGCTGCCAGGCAGGCACGGCCAGTCTTGGGAATACACAGAAGTTCAGTAGCACGCGACAAACACGGGTCCGGTCGTCACTCCATCCTCGGAGACAAGACGGACCCCCTCTTTCCAGTTTCTGACAGAAACAAATCAGGCTTCCCAGTTGAAAATGTCGCGCCAATGGTTAGTCCGGAGGTATGGTACGCTCAACAAAAGGAAGCCCTGAAACGTATCTACATACAGAAAATGAAAGAGCAGCAACTCAGAGAGGGACCGCCCGCACACTTTCTTACAGCGAAAGGGACCGTCGCGCGTGCTAGGAACAATGGCGGAAGTACCATGACACAGACCCAACATGGAGAGAAGACTCAGACGAGTCCAGAGTCGATTCACTCGCGACATAAGCCAGCCCTTGAACAACACGTTGAAGAGGGCACTTTATGACCGGTGACGATGACCTCACCAAACCCTACTATCCTCCATCGTCATGGAAAAATCAAAATTCACTCGCGCATCGCACTGGCTCCCTTACCTCCAAAGACAAAAATTCCAAGTACCCTAGGTAAATTTGACGGTACGGGGGATCCAGACGACCACCTACGAACTTTTGAAGTTGCAGGGATAAGTGCGCACAATGGAGTTTGCCAGAATGGTGTCACATGTTCACGCAGACACTCACGGGTGCTGTCATTCGGCATGGAAGTGCCAGCATGGAGTTTCCATGAACGATGTTGTTATTTTTCATTCGGCAGGCTGTCAAACCATACCGCGCAGCAACCGTGAGTGTCTGGGCGTGAACATGTGACACCATGCTGGCAAACTCCATTGTGCGCACTTCCCTGCAACTTCAAAAGTTCGTAGGTAGATGTATGGAATGCCAACACATGGGACGAGATCATGAAAGGAGCAAGACTTATGCAAAAACAGAAAGGGAACTATCCGTCTGGAACCGAGTGCAAGCACCACAATACACAGACGTTCAAGCCCAGGCTGCGCGCTCAAATCATGGTTGACAGGACAGAAGGGGAAGAGGATCTGTCTGGAACAGGCTCCAAGGAGGCGCCCAGACAGAGACCAAACCCATAGAAGTCCACGACCACAGGGGCAACACCCAACATGACCACAGGTCAAGAAGAAGGAGCCAAACAATTGGACACCCGCTCACAAAAATACCAGCGCAGGTGCTAGCGACAGAAAACGTCACGTTCCCTGAACCCAAGGTAATCAAACGAAAGGACAACTTGGATCAGGAAAGTTCTGCGCGTATCACCAAGATATAGGCCATGACACAGACAAATGTTGCCAGCTACGGCAAGCAATTGAGGAGGCCCTGAAGTTAGGAAAACTTGGGCATTTGTTGAAAAATGTGAGCGCAAGCAGCAAGAAGGGCCACCCCAAAAGAAAATAAAAAACGTCAGTTTGATGATACATTCCGACCGACGAAAGCAAGCAAAGCGGAAGCCAGATCAAGTGGCAGAATGGCGGGAACAGCAGGTGCAGTTCCCAACAGTCAAAGGGGGACCCTCATCCACCCGCGCACTAGTCATCACAGCCATTTTTGACACTACAAGACCACCCGCGCACTGGTCGATACTGGAAGTAATTCCGACATCATGTACGAGCAATGCTTTAACCTCCTTGACGAGGAAGACAAGCAGCGCTTGCGTCCAGTTAACTCACCAATCATGGGTTTTTCGAATGAAGTCATATCTCCACTCGGAGAAATCTCTTTTCGCCTAACAATGGGGGATAAGACACATTCAAGAACGAAGACGTCACTTCCTTTTGTTATCCCACGAAATCAGGTATGACATCATTTTGGGGCGCGAGGCAATGGTCGCTTACAACATGGTCCCCTCAAAAATACACGGGGCCATAGGGTTTCCCACTCCGACAGGTGTAGCAATCATGGGCAACAGAGAATGCGCCATGACAGAGGAACCACACCCGCCAAAATGCTGAAGGCCACTCCGCGCACAGAACCAGAGATGTGGGTTTTCTCAACCCTAAGTTCCCAGAGCAGACCATCACACTAGGGGGCACCTGTCTCGAGAAACGTCCGAGACCACCTAAAGCAGCTCCTAAGAAAAAAACATGGATGTTTTCGCGTGGCAACCGTCAGACATGGTAGGGGTCCCGCGAGAACTCGCCCAACACAAGCTCAACACATACCGTTCAGTCGAGCCCAATGGCGCAAAAGCGCAGGAGTATGGGCGCCGAAAAGGCCAAAGCAATGAACGACGACAAGTCAGTGAGCTGTGAAAGCTGGAATTTTGAGGGAAACAAGATATCAAACATGGGTTGCAAACCCAAGTCTTGGTCAGAAGAGCAACGGAAGCTGGAGAATGTGTGTGGATTACACAGATCTCAATAAAGCCTGTCCAAAAGATTGCTACCCGTTACCAGAGATAGACCTAAAAAATCGACTCCCTCGCGCCATTCAGGTTCAAATGTTTCCTAGACGCCTACAAGGGCTATCACCAGATCCAAATGGCGCCGGAGACGAAGACAAAACTGCTTTCCGAACGGACAAAGGCGTCTTCTGTTACACCAAAATGCCATTCGGACTCAAGAATGCAGGCGCAAACTATCAGCGTTTGATGGATCGCGCATTTGCGCAACAGATTGGCAGGAACCTCGAAGTTTATGTGGATGACCTAGTCATCAAAAGCAAAGAAGAAGATCAAATGTTGAAAGACATTGAGGAACCCTTCAAACACCTGAAGCAAATCCACATGAAACTCAACCGAGCAAATGTGCCTTCGGGATGGAGGAAGGAAAATTTCTAGGGTAATTGTCACCAAAGACGGCTTCCGGCCTAACCCAGAAAAAATCCAAGCCATAGCACAAATGCCATCCCCGTCAACACTGAAGGAAGTCCAGACTCTGAATGGACGCTGGTAGCCATCAACAGGTTCCTCTCCAATCACTCAACCAAGTCAATCCCGTTCATTGAAACATTGAAAAGTTGCCTTAAAAAGAGTCAATTCAAGTGGACCAGCGAAGCAGGAAAAAGCATTTCAAGACATGAAGGCCTGCTTAATGGACCTTCCACCCTCACCGCACCATTACAAGGGAGCCTCTAACAATGTACCTCTGCGCCACAGAGCGAGCTGTAAGCGCGGTACTTATGGTTGACCGCAAGTGGTTCAGACTCCAATTTACTATATCAGCAGAGTCCTAACCGACGCAGAGACAAGATACACCACTATGGAAAATTGGTGCTAGCACTAGTGCATGCTTCGCGCAGGCTACGTCGATATTTCTAGGGTCACCCGATAAACGTGCTGAGCGACTACAAGCTGAATAACGTACTGTCAAAACCAGAGCTATCAGGAAGGATAGCTAAATGGGCCATCGAGCTGGACGAGCATACCATTTTCTACAAATCCAGACCAGCAATTAAGGGGCAGATTCTGGCAGACTTTATAGCAGAAGTACCCCAAGAAAAGGTGGAAGAGTGCAGAGCAGAACAAGGTCCACAGCCACAATACGAGGACAAAGCAATCTGGAACCTCTACACAGACGGAGCTTCCAATGATGACGGTGCGGGCGCAGGAATCCGGCTCGTCCACCCTGACGGGGCAGAATTCACCTGCGCGATCCGGGGGTAGAATTCAAAACGACAAAAATGAATCCGAATACGAAGCTTTCCTCGAGGGCTCCGCATCGCGCATTAAACTGGGCACTAAACAGTCTTTGCGCACGTAGATTCCATGCTAGTGGCAGGGCAGATACACGGGAAGTACGAAGCCAAAGACCCATCCATGGTAACATACCATCAAATGCAAAAGACCTAATGAGTAAATTCTCAAGCTGTACGTCGACCACATCAGCCGCAGTCAAAACAAGCAGCGGACGCTCTAAGCAAAATGGCATCCACAAATTTCGGCCATTTTGCAAAAGAGGTCCGCGTCGAAGTCTTAACCGAGCCATCTGTTCCACTAAAGAGGTTCACGTAATCCAAACCGGCATTGACAGCTGGATGACCCCGATCATCTCCTATCTCACCACAGGCGCGCTCCCAGATCAACGCGTGAAGCCAAGAAGATACAGCACAAGGCGCTCCAGTACCAAAATGCAAGCTGGAGTGCTATACCGAAAATCGTATCTAGGGCCACTGTTGAGATGTGTTGACGGAACAGACGCAGACTACCTAGTCAGAGAAATACATGAAGGGATATGTGGGATACACGCGGGGCCGCGCATGGTAGTGGCAAAGATTATGACGCAGGCTACTATTGGCCTGGCATGCACCTTGACGCACTCAAAATCATACGGCGTTGCGACTCTTGCAGCGCCATGCACCAAACACCATGCGCCCCAAGAATGATCTCATACTGTTACGTCCGCTTGGCCATTCCAGAAATGGGCCATCGATATCGTGGGCCCATTCCCAATTACCCTGGGCAAAAGAAAGTACCTGATCATCGCAATCGACTACTTCACAAAGTGGATAGAGGCCAAGCCATTAGCAGAAATCACCGCAAGCATGTGAAAAGTTCATTGGGAATTCCTCATCTGTCGTTTTGGGTTGCCAATGGAGATTGTCACAGACAACGGGACCCAATTCGCAGACAAGGGACTCCTAAAATGGTATGCGGATCTACACATCAAACCTATCTTCACATCAGTCGCGCATCCACAGGGAACGGGCAGGTGGAACGCGCGAACAGGAGTATCGTTTAAGGGATCAAGGCAAGGTTAGGAACAAAAGGGATGGCTTGGGCAGAGGAGCTACCGAGCGTGCTATGGGCCAACCGAACTCTGACAAAGACGAGCACCGATGAGACTCTGTTCAGCCTAACCTACGGCTCCGAGGCAGTGATACCAGCCGAAATAGGATGCCCGTCAGCAAGAGTCCTTTCAGCAAACCACACTGATAACGACAGAGAGCTGCGCACAATCTAGACCTGCTTGAGGAACGCCGCACGTTGGTGGCAGCGATAAAGGAAGCAAACTACAAAAAGCAGCTGGAAAAATACTACAACACCAAGGTCAAGCTCAACACTTTCAAGACGGGAGACTTCGTCTTCAGAAACAATGAGGCCAGTGGCGCTCTGCCGCAAGGAAAAACTCACACCCACATGGGAAGGGCCATACCGCGTCACAGAAGCGCTTGGAAAAGGAGCGTACAAGCTGGCAACCCTTGAAGACAAACCTATCGCGCACATGGAATGCAGCGCAGCTTAGAAAATGCTACATGTAATTGATATATGCATCTGTAATGAAGGCTATTTAGCCATTTAATGAGTGACTACTTTTTCCCGTCCCAAACACTTATTTCACTAGATATCCGTTCATCACACACACAAAGCAACAACGGCGTGCAACAGCACAAATGTCCTAAAAATTAAAAATTGCAATGTTAATTTGCAATTTGCTAAAAGGCGCGCTGTTATGGTTAAGATACAGCGCTTACCCTTAAACATTGTATGGTTAAGATACAATGTCCTAAAAATTAAAAATTGCAATGTTAATTTGCAATTTGCTAAAAGGCGCGCTGTATGGTTAAGATACAGCGCGCACCCTAAACATTGTATGGTTAAGATACAATGTCCTAAAAATTAAAAATTGCAATGCTAATTTGCAATTTGCTAACAGGCGCGCTGTATGGTTAAGATACAGCGCACACCTAAAAATTGTATGGTTAAGATACAATGTCCTAAAAATAAAAAATTGCAATTTTAATTTGCAATTTGCTAAAAGGCGCGCTGTATGGTTAAGATACAGCGCGCACCCTAAACTTGTATGGTTAAGATACAATGTCCTAAAAATTAAAAAATTGCAATGCTAATTTGCAATTTGCTAAAAGGCGCGCTGTATGGTTAGATACAGAGCGCACCCCTAAACATTGTATGGTTAAGATACAATGTCCTAAAAATTAAAAACTGCAATGTTAAATTGCAATTTGCTAAAAGGCGCGCTGTATGGTTAAGATACAGTGCGCACACTAAACATTGTATGGTTAAGATACAATGTCCTAAAAATTAAAAATTGCAATGTTAATTTGCAATTTGCTAAAAGGCGCGCTGTATGGTTAAGATACAGCGCGCACCCTAAAATTGTATGGTTAAAGATACAATGTCCTAAAAATTAAAAACTGCAATGTTAATTGCAATTTGCTAAAAGGCGCGCTGTATGGTTAAGATAACGCGTACACTAAATATTGTATGTTTAAGATACAATGTCCTAAAACTCAAAATTGCAATGATTATTTGCAATTTGCTAAAAGGCGCGCTGTATGGCTAAGATATTGCGCATACCCTAACATTGTATGATTAAGACACAAGGTCTTCAAAACAAAACATTGCATTGTCAATTTGCAGCTCACTAACAAGCGCGCCACATGGTCAAAATACGACACAACACGGTATAGTCAACATATAACACCTAAAACGACAGAACATGCGAAGTTAAATAAAGACAGGCACAAACTTCACAGCAAAAATAAAAGAGTCAAATATACAACGATAACAAGCATCAAAAAGTGTTATTCTTAAGCTATTACAGGTTTTGAGAAAGCTCTTTGAACGCAAAAGCCCATATTATCACCCCCCCAGCAGTAAACTATACAAACACTCAACATCTGCGCGCAAACGACAAAACCAGACAAGGGTTCAGCATAGTCAGGAACAGACTCTACACGTACATGTTAACCAAAGAAACGTACCTTTCCCATCCTCAGTCAGATGGGGATTGTGGCCTTGGATGTCGTACTTGATGCTCATCACAGCCATCACCAGCGCAGTCTCAGGGATCTCGCACAAGTCCACTGGGTGCGCAGTTAGCGTCTTGAACCAATCCTGATCCTTATAATCTATCAGGACTGCCTTGGCAACTCTCTCGTCAGGGTTCAGACGGTTCATCTTTACAGGAATAACACCCTCGTTGATCCAAAAGAATTTCGGCTTCCAGTCACGGAAGCTCTTCATACCAGCCTTGGCATAAGGGGAAACCCCTTGTGCGCGGGGCGGCAGGACAACCAACTTTCAACAAAACACAAATAGTAGAAAACATAAAACATGTCCACCAAAGGCTCAATCTTCTGGGAATGACAACAAAACTCAAAGAACATCAGACGTGACATCAACCCCGGATGAATCTGGTTAATATGCACACCCACCGTCTGGATAAACGTGCGTGAAACCGGGTCACCGGAACCCTAAAATTACAATCTTTAAAGTAAGTGGCATACAACCCAACCTTGCCCACCGGCGGCTCTAGTATGGTTTTATCAGGGGCAGGAGCCTCAACACCATATGTGGACGGAAAGGCATACTCTTTCCGAAATTTCCTAAACTCTCCCTTTGCCCACACCGCCGTCACCTCACCAGCATGGGGCGACCCTTCTTCAAACCGTCGTCTCCTTTCTTGGAACTCCTACGCTTCTTTTTTGGGATATGAACAACGTTCTCCATCACAGAAAAATGAAAATTTTTTTTGAAAACAAACTTGAATTTTGCAAGAAATTGAAAGGAAATTTTTCTCGAAAGGTGGAATGAAAGTGTGAAGAGGAAGAATAGAGACGGATGCCTTATATGAAAGGTCACGTGCCACTGACGGTTACAGTCATGTGGCACGACCCTCCAATAAAATATTACACGTAAGGAGAGATAAAAGGTGGAGCACGCGAAACGACAGGTTGGCCCCCCCCCTCTCTGCAACAGTACAACCGTCAGAGACTTTTCGGCTACAACCTGTCCCATCCCCAAGCGCCCTGACACAACTGATGTGTGCATTAATTACTGACGTGCGCACCTGACCCACTTGCAAAACAACCGCGCAGCGCGCACCTGAACATTAACAGCCAAAACAAATCAAAGAGAATACATCAGTTTTTTTTTCTTTTTCTTTTCTTTCCTTTTAGTGCAGCGCCCTGCATGCAACGCATACAGAACACTACATGGGGGGACTTGAAGAGATATGAGACCGCACAACCGCACGGGCCCACATCTCCACAAACGCCAGCATAAGACACTAACATGGACTTCTAGAAGGTCGTGCGGGACACCTCGTACATGACAATTAATGACCGACAAGGAAAGGGACACCCAGCCAATCAGAGGCGTTTATTCCCTGCTCCATGATCGCTGCAGGTACGAGGTACAGAATAGTACGAGAAAGGACAATCACAAGACACGTGGACCAATAGCAAAGCGACAGCGCAGCGGATGACAACGACTCAATCGTACAGCCAGCTGTCATTCTTCTTCCATCCAATCACAAGCCACCTGAGAGGGCCTATAAATACCCTCTTAGGTCAGCGAAGAATGGATGAACAATCAGCGAGAGAGTTACACATAGTTAAGAGAAATAGATTATAGTCGAAACGCTGTAACGATTGCTAGTCCTGAGTCTTGTAATAGCTATTGATTATCAATAAGAACCGTGTCTTTACTCGTATCATACTCTTAGTATATTGTTATATTGGTGTTTCTTCAATCATATACATGTTACACCATGACTTCCAATCCATTCCTTTGCTATTATGCCTATTACTATACCATAAGAAAGAAGGGCCTTAACATCCGCGAAAATCTCCACGACCTTGGCAACTTTATTCTCCAACAGCCGCTCATTTCTAGCTTTCCACAATCTCCAACAACAAACTATCACCCCTCTCACAATCTCTTTACGAAGCGTAGACAGACCTTGAATATTATAAAACTCCGTCACATCCTTCAAACTAAACGCGAAAAATTGGGAATGCCACACCACCTTAACACACTATCCCAAACTCCCACAACATCCTAAAAACAAATTATGATCCACCGTTTGCTCACCATCTTTACAAAGCACACAATTCGTATCTTCCGTGTGAATATTTCTTCTCCTAAGAGCCACTTTAGTAGGGATTCGATTCAACACCGCTCGCCACATGAAGATATTGCACTTATTCGAAATCCATTTACACCATTCAAAAACAGCATCTTGATTCGTTACCTGATCCTCTCCAACCATCTTCTAACTGCCGAGACCGAGAAGCAACCAGTTGTATCACCATTCCATCGTTAGTCGTCTTGACAACTACTAACTGAAGTGTGCCAAAGCAGCGCTCCCCAATCCTCTAATTCTCGAAGCTCCTCTTCGGTCGAAGGAGCTCTCTTCCATAACCAGATCAGTAAGTTCGAAGGACTATCCGATCTTACAATCTCAGAGACCAAACATCGCTTATGCTCCTCCAATCTAAAAAGAAGCATAGAAATAAAATTTGTCGAATCACAAATATTAAAAAACATAGTTGACTTTTAATATAATCTAGTTAGTTTTTGAAAAAATTACACCGTTAGTCCTTATAATTTCTGTGGAATTTCAATGTCATGTACAAATACTTTTTTATAACGAGTTCAGGTTTTAATGTTCTAATTTGTATCAATGTCGGGTATTAGCGCTAAACCCCGTTAGTATTTAACGAGACTAACCCCCACGTGCGGTACACGTTAGGGGATTGTCGTCCATCCATAATTTTTATGTTAAAACGTTTTATAACGAGACTAACCTTCATATACACTTCATCTGCACAGCCCTTCATCAACACCGTTCATCAACAAATGACGATGGTTCTTTGAAAATGTGCTAGGCAAGCAACAATCAAAACCTCGTGGACTAAAAGCAATCACGGACGCCAGTTCTACACTTTCCCTAAAGTGGTATGTATTCAAATCCCTAATTGTTACCACTATTTCAACTTGTATGTATTCAAATCTCTCTTTTGATTCAGCGCTCTAGGTTCAAAAAAATCGCCTAGGTTGAACCTCCATTGTGTAATCGGTGCATCCAAGTTATTACAGGGTTGTTGAATTCCAAGAATATGCTTGAATTACAAGTTATGGATTTGACAGATGAGGTCCGGATGTATCACCTCTAATAAACAGAGATGGAAAATACTCACCAGAGGGTTGTTTGAAATAGGAATACCTGTGTGATAATCAGTTGGATTTTGTTTGTACTGTTTGCTTGTGTTTTTGTATTTTCCAGTTAATTAACGAATTTGTATTGTAGGTTATTTAATGTATGCAAGGTATGTAATGCACTAAACTCTCAAGTTTTAGTAATATAATGAAGTTTTATGTTTTAAGAGTCTAATGTAATGTTTGGTAATGTTTTGTGTAGTTTGACCTTATATTAGTCAAAGTTAGTTTGTCAAACTGAATTATGAAATTGAATTGTGCAGTTTGACCATATAAAAGTCACCAAACTCTAATGGCTAAGGAATGTAATAGATACATATGGCCATTGCAAAGTTTTGAAAGTTTAATGGCCATTTTAGTCTGTCAAATTGACTTTGCATTATTTAAAAATATATTGGTTAAATTGAATTTTGTCGTTGACCCATATCAGACTAATATACTGCAAAGGCACGTTAGTTAACCATTTGACCCATATCAGCTTGCAAAGGAACATCGGTTAACAAATTTGTGTAGTTGACCATATGAAAGTCAAAGTCATTTTGTAAGACTGTTAAACCATTTGACCCATATCTGAATGCAAAGTTCACATCAGTTATCCTTAACATTAGTTATCACATTAGTATCTACTGTATACCGTAAATGTTTTTGTGATACTCATAATCATCTTCTGTGATATGCCAACTTGCCAACATATTTTCCCTCATTAAAATCAGTTGATTGGTTTTGTATTTGATCATAAACGGTAGGTTTTTTTTTTGAACACAGTTAAGGGTGCAATGGCGAAGATGAATGGTTCTTTATTTGGCTCTTATAGAACGTTTTTTAGAGCTAATATTGTGGATGGACAGTAATACCCTCTCGTTTAACGCACGTGAGGGTTAGTCTCGTTAAATATTAACGGAGTTTAGTGCTAATAGCTGACATTGATACAAATTAGAACCTTAATACCTAAACTTGTTATAAAAAAGTCTTAGTACCTGACATTGAAAGTTTATAGAAACCATAAGAACTAACGGTGTAATTTTTTCTTAGTTTTTTTTATATAAAAATTTTGGTTACGTAGCATTTAAATCGCCCATTTTCCTGCAAGAATTTTTTTTTGGCTTAATACAAATATGTATATATGTGTCTAGCACTACAAAATTAGTATTGTACATATATTTACATATTATATACATGTTTTGTAATATACATATATGTGCAAAATGTGTAGAAATGATTTCACATACATATATAGAATGAAAGATTATGGGTAAGAACATGTTATTTTAATGTATATATGTGTCTATATGTGTTAGAATTTAAATAAGTATCATACATATATGTTTGATAATATATACATATGTATAACTGAAAAATGTTAATATACACATATGTATAAACACAATATACACGTGTATAAATAAAAAAAATAAAAAAATATATTCTTCCAAGAAAGCTGCGATTTAGAAAAAGAAAAAAAAAAATCTTTTTGCCTTAAAGAAATGTGTGGTCTAATTAAAATGATTCTCTGAATTCTCAATTTGTCAAGTGTTCTTTCAGGATCCCTACTCTATACACACTATTATCTTCTTAGCTTATTGAACAATGAATAAGTTCGTTAATTTTCATATCAATTTAGATGTTTGTACCTTTTTTTTCATACGACATAAATGGAATTATGGGTAGATACGGTTACTTTTCTGGATGGAGCTAAACAATGAAAAGGCAAGTTGAAAGTGCGATTATTCACATTGATAGTATACTTTTTTTTATAGACACGTTGGAAGCTCAAGTTAATGTTCTATGCTAGGGGTGCAAACGAGACGAGTTAATCCGAGTTCGACTTGCCTCGAACAGGAGCTCGGTACTTTCTCATTCTTGCGCTTGCGCTTGGCTCTGTCTCGGCTCACGTATTATTTATTAGTTAATTTACATTAGTTTTATTGTTTTATTTTTTTATTTTTTTTATAGTGTGTGTATATATATAAAATTTAGTCATTTTATCATAATTTTATAAATAAATATATAAATAGTACTATAGTAGCCACGTTTAGGCTCATGAACACACTCGAGCTCGATAAATGAACTTTAGGCCCGGGCTTGTTTAAACTCAACTTCTTTCGACTTTAAACCAATCTCTAGTATCGAGCTACTAGAGATTATTTCATACGTTTTCCTTCATTGAGAATACATCCAAACGAGTATCTAAACATTTTACAAACAAACAATGAAGTCAAATCGAAACATTATTTCATACGTTTCCCTTTTATGTACGTAACTGATTAATTTTCTTTTTCATATTGTATATATGATGACTTCTATTACGTAATGGTAACACCCTCTAAAAATTCTTGCAATCTTGACAAATGAGATGAAAAAATATGTATGTATGTATGTATGTGTGTGTATATATATATATATATATATTATTAATAAAAATATAAGTAAAGCAACGTTTGATAATTCATCGAAGGTCCTTGAAAGTCAAAGTCAAACAAATACGTGGTGAACATTTTGTAAGTATGAACATGGACAAATGATCTTTGTGTAACCTGGTTTAAAAATCTATAATAGTTGCGTTGGACCGCTGTTGTGAAATATATACTTCTTTTAACTAAAATAAAGCAATTTAGGATTCAATCATAAGATTTTCAAGTTTACCAAACTCAATTTAAAGAAGGTTCTGTCAAGTGTCAAGTGACATTAAAATTTTAAGTCATTAATTAAGACAAAAAAAGGGGTTCGAAAACTAAGATATTTGACTTAAATTAAAACTCATTCCTAATGATAACTTTTAATAATTTCTAATAAATAGACATGATAATAGTGTAGATAGTTAATCCAACAGTCACGGACTATTCAATATAGCTTAAAGTTAAAATGTGCATCGCAAAACTGGGCTGTTCACGAGCCGAGCCGATCCGAACGGAGCTTTGCTCGTGTTTGGCTCGTTTACAAACCGAACCGAGCGGAGCGGCTCGTTTATAATCGAGCCAAAAACCGAACGAGCATTCTTCGAGCGAAAATTTTCCGAGCGAGCGCCGAGCGAGAATCGAGCGGAGAATAATATGGACGGTTATAAAATTGGGATGTTTCCTTCGATGTTTTCGTTGTCGGGTGACAACTAAGGTTAAAATGTCCGATGATAACACTAATATTGAGAACCCAGTGTCCAAAGATGAGGCTTAGATTAAGGTTGGTGAGGTGATGAGCATATGTCAGACAACAATTGTTGCATTGTGACATAGGTGTGATATCAAGAGACAATTAGCGATGGACGACTGTTAACATAAAGAAGTCAAGACTATCACCTCATGACTTATTGTTTTAATATTAAATCTAGTGTTAATTTTTTTTATTGTTTTAAGTGGGTTGGTTATACTTTTTTTTTTTTTTGCATATACTGACTCTAATCCAATAGAATCTTATATATAAATCCATAAATTTATCTGTTAATTGTGTGTATATTTATTAATAAATAAATAAAAATTTATTCGAGCCGAACCGAGCCGAGCGTACCCTTGCTCGTGCTTGGCTCATTTACAAACCGAACCGAGCCGATCGGCTCATATACAACCGAGCGGAAAATCGAGCGAGCAATTTCCGAGCAAATTCAGAGCGAGCGGCGAGCGATCGGCGAGCGCCGAGCGTTTTTGAACAGCCCTACGCAAAACAAGCGAGAAATTACCTGCAGTGGGCCGGGTTTTATCACAGTGGGCCTCCGAGCGGCAAGTTTTCCCGGAAACTGGTATGAAATTACTGGTAGACCGGGTTACTCTCGGAGTACTCCTTTGTCCAGTGGATACTTCGAGAGTGATCATGATTCACTTGTTGGTCGTTAAAAAAAAATAGTGACAAATATAATTAATGTGGACATTATACGTTTATCAATAGAATTGCATCACATTTTTACTTAGGGGTTGTTTGGTTGATTAAGTGATGAATTATTAAGATGGTCTGAATGGTTAAGAAACTCTGAATGGTTAAGAGCTGAATCATTCAGCATCCCGTATTAGCTTAATAGTTCAGCACTTAATCATTACATTCAGATGTTGAAACAAACAGTCTGAATGCTGAAGGATTCAGATCTGAATAGTTAAAAGACTACAAAAAAGCCCCTTGGTCACAAATCCACAATGATGAATGGACCATTTTATAAGATAATAAAAAAAACATATGATGCGAATTGATAAAGATTAAAAATTCAAAATTTATACGCGTAATGTAATAAAATAAAGTTGTGCGTAAATATTAAAGAACCAGAAATTACTGAAAAAATGCCATCATGGTCGATGCCACGGTTAGGTCCAGTAATCTATAATCTATAATAATCTATAACTTATAATAAAAGAATTGAACTTTGATGATGTGGCATTTAATGAAGGCTTCACCCCTCCTTGAATGTGTCACGTGGCATCATATAGGATTTTTTAATATTTGAGTTTTTTTTAATAAATCTATATATATTATAACTATTTTAGGAAAAGATAAGAATTTAAAAACAAAATTAAATTTTCTCTCTAATGTTTCCTCCCATAACTTTTAAACGTTAATATCTTTTATATATGAGATTTTTTAAAGAAAAAAATTACACCAATTTAACGAGCGTTTTATTATCTTTCCAACGAGTACCATAGTGCTATATAAAAAACGGAGAAAAAAAACAACTATTTTGTGGGGTTTTGTTTTCAAATATATTTTACTCTACTAATAAATCACAAACGATAAACATAACTTTATAGACATAGATTTTTTTTTTATATTTAAATATGATAACTTATGGCATAAATTTGTTTAAAATAAATATTATTATTATTATTATTATTATTCATTATCATGTATTGGCAAATCATTAAATATGTTGTCATATTAGATATATTATTATGTTATATTAGATATTTCAACCCCGGGACACTCCCGGGATAAAAGCTAGTATCAATATATAGAGAAAGTATGCGGTACAAAGTTACTTAACGTGAGAAGTATAGGAAGCTATTATAGATTGACACATGTAAAGCATGGTTAACTATACCTAACTCAAAAAATCCTTCGTTTCTTCCTTTTTGGTTGTAGATCTGAACTAACCACCCTTCCTCCCTATCTTTCGTTCTTTCAGATCTGAACTGTCACTAACAATCCGTCACAGTCACCGCCACTCACAATCCGTCCACAACCCAGTCATGATCTCCTTTCTCCGATCCATACCAACAACCCAGTCACGTCCTCTTCAATCACCAAAATCACTACACCTTTCCATCCAATCATGTTTCCTTTTCAAATACCAAATCTTCAAAGAAGGCGATTACTAATTTGGGTCAAGAAGGTTCGACTCCTGGTCTTGATCGATTATTCTTCTTCCCCTATTTTCAGTTAAACATGCGTTTAACTTGTTATAAAAGTCCCCCTGTTTCAGTCAAACCTGCGTTTAACTTGTTATAAAAGTGCGTTTCAAACAAGGTTTGGGTTTTGATGAATCAAGACATTAAACGCACGTTGATTGAATTTATATTATAAAGGTGCGTTTAAAGTGGGTGAATTGGGTATATGGGTGTGATTATTTTTTGGCTATCGACGTCTAAAACGAAGGATCTGTTGAAGGTTTGGAGATTCATTGGTGGTTTTGGTTGGGAAAGGATTGTTTTTAAAAAGACTAAAAACAGAGGGTCAATGGATTTGGTTTAAAAGAGACTAAAAAGAGTAACGAGAAGACTTACAGTACCTCAAAAGACAATAATAATAATAATGAGGAGAGACAAGATTAAGAGCACAAGGAAGAGACTGGTAAGAGGGTAAATGGTTTGATATGTATTTTTGGTGAATAAACCTATAATAATTGAAGGATAATGTTGCTGACAATGGTGATTAACACCAACGTTTGTGATATATGACGAGTGCGTTCAAAGAAATGAATAAAGAAATAAAAGGTGCGTTTAAAAAATATACAAAAGAAGTTTAAAATTGTAAGGTGCGTTTGTTGGTACAATGAGTGCGTCCAAATTTTCAATGAGTGTATCCAAATTTTCAAATGAGTGCGTCCAAATTTTGAATGAGTGCTTCCAAATTTCAATGAGTGCTTCCAAACTTTTTAATGAGTGTGTTTAAAATTTTGTTAGTGCGTTTAAAATGCTCTAATTTCACCAACTTCATCGTCTTCCTCTGCAACTTTTTTTAACCTAATTTTTGTGTTTAATCATACTTATTGAAACAAAATCGAAAGTATTTGACAACTATTACGAGCGTTTATTCATATTTTTATGTTTTTTCATATGATTAAATCATTACAGTGTAAATCTCTGTTTTTATAATTTTTTTTGTTTTCGTTCATTGTAATCGAATATTTTTTGTTATTTTGATTGTGTAATCATTCAGATTGGTTTAATCGATTTCAATTGTTGAAATATTTTTTTTCGATTGATTTTTGTTGTTACGATTTGAAAAAAAAAATTAGACGGTTTTTCATAATTTACCCTGGGTTAGTTTAACCCAAGTATGATTAGGGTTTTTAATCTGCATCCTGACATCTTGTTAATCTAATGGCTGAGATTGTTTCTTACACTTCTTACGTTAAGAAGCTTTGTACGTTATCTCTCCCCCAATATATATATCAAACTAAAAGATCCAAAGCAACGATCGACATGATGGCTCTACCGGAACCTCCCAAACAAGTGTGGGAAAACTAGTCAACAACAAAGGCAAAATCAATAAAGATGATAATAAGGTCACTTGAAAAATGTTATAAATAATATTAAACAAGCTGAAAAAAGATAAATTACAATAAAACTAAAATGATTATAAACTAGATTTGGGCCATTGTCACTTTTATAACAAACTAGGAGGCTCTCCCGCGCGTTGCCGCGGGGACGCTTCTTGGTCTCTAGTATTAAAGTAGATAGTGTCAAAGAAAAAAGTATTCAACTTGTAATGTTTATATAGATTGAGGATGAAAGTACACTCCTAATAATCCAAATTCTAGTGGGATCTTGTCTCTGTTTAGCAATTTAGAAACAACCCATGCACACCAACATGAAAAAATAAAAATAAAAATAAAAATAAAAATCCTGATTATGAGTACGAAGTAGATCGAGCAATTGATGAACCTATCAACCTAAGAATCATCTTCACCTCCGATCCAAAGGCCTTTCTAATTGTTATGAAATCAATAAACTGGGGCCGTTGCCACAGCCACAAAAAAATATATATATAGAAAAAATAAAGAATTACGAAACTAAGGTCTTAACAAAGTTGTATAAATTTTGCATATGCTAACCAGGGGGAGAGTTGATCACTCATGAACCATCATGGTACCAAAGGGTCAACTTTGATCCTGTTCCATTGCTAGACTAAAAAAAAATTAGTAATGTATATTGTAAAATACAGTTTAAAGTAAAAAAATATTAAAGTATATCTTTTGTGAGCACCACCAGGCCTCCTATGCTGAAGTTTTATTGGTTTTACAACAATCTCTCCCATTGACATCTTTAGGAATTAGGAGCCATCTTTGCATCTCTAACATTATAAAATTCAACAAAATTATGGTGAGAAAGCTTTTTTAGAATAAAAACAAACTTCAGAAAGTGTATGGGTAAACTATACATACTAATTTTCATACACCAAAAAGAACTAAGATCATCACAAAAGATCAAAGGAAGATAACCTGACAACCAATTTTAGTGAAGATTAACAGTATGAACTGAATATAGCCACCAAAAATCAGCAGATAATCTTCAGTTGAGTCGGATAAATAACTTGAAATTGAAGACCTGCTAGTTATTCACCCAATTCTCTTTATCAGGATCTAATGCCATGTTTAGAGCAATGTTTATGTGTACCTAAAACAAACCCAAATAAATTTAAGAAGAAACCTCATGTTTAAATTTGCTATATCTTTTTATCCCAATAAACGAAATCCAATTCTCAATGGATTTGATCTTAAATCATACATCGATATTGGCTCTTTAATTTCTTTTTTAAATATTTAAATAATCAACAACCTAGTTTCATACTTCTCTAAACTTCAATTTAATCACCTATTATACCCAAAATCATTGTCAATCGGTATTTATATAAATGTCAGTTCTTTAAAAAAAATACTAAATAACATAATTAAACACTAACCTTGAAGAGAGGATTTAAAGAAACTTGCTGAAGGTTTACAATCGAGTAACCCAGATTTGACAACCTAAAATCCAAACAGAAGCTTTACAAAAGTGTGCACGAATCTAAATAACATAAAACAAACACAAAAAGCAACAAAATCAGTAAACAATTACCATAGATTGATAAACTGTTCGTACCAACACCGACGGCAACAACAGCCTCCGTGGACCACACATCGCAGCCCACATAAAGCAAACGAAGCATTGAGAAGATGAGGGTTGCATGGTTATCGGTAGATGAGAGCAGAGAAGACGGAATTGAACCATGATGACCATGAATAAGGTTTAGGGTTATAAATCCCCCCAAAAAACCAGTGGTATGCGACGATCCAACGTTTGCTGTCAATATCAAAGAATGGTGAGCAGGGGAAAGCCAAATGGTCATGTGAAATGGGTTAAAGAAAAGTGTCAGGAAAGGTTGGATTGTTGACAGCATATGAGAAGAACACGTAGCACAAGATTTGGATGATGATACACGGTCTGGATGATGGAGGATGGCAAGACGCGTGGCCTATGAACGATGTAAAATACCTAAAGTAGCCTCCTACTGTTCAACTTCCGTTTTCATTTATACATAGTATAATGATTTTTTTATAACTGGATGCTTTTGTAAATGGCAATAATTTTCATGGCCATAAGAGACAGCTGACCAATTGTGACTACATTTCCAGGCGTCGCTAATCAGTCGCCAAAGGCGTTTTGCAACCACTTCGCCACCGGAAAGACAGATCTCAAATACCTTCATTATTATCAAATTTTGCTTCTGTGTTTATTTCCGACTAAACATACTATGGTAAATGTTGTGACTAGTGTGTGTATAAAGTTTAGTTTTTACTTTTTATATTTTTCTCATATTTGCGTACGTTGAACCGTTATTTATAATTTAATTTTGATTAATCAGTTTCAATGTTTTTGCGACCAAACAAGGCATTCAATTTTGTGATGTAAACTGGTTGGTCGCTACATTTAGATGATTTCGGTCGCAAATTTTGCATATGTTTTTGTGTTGCAAGTTTCGATTATAATTGCCTAGTTTTACATGTGGTGAAAGTTCGTTTAAATTAATAAGAATGCATCTAGAACACTTTGTTGTCTAAACACATCAATCAATATCATCAGGAAGACTGGTGTAACAATAAAACAGATATAAGAGGAGTATGAGATAATCTTTATTTATAACTAGATTATATCCCGGGAACGTCCCGGGGTTGAGAAATCTAATATGACATTAATTTTACATATGAAATCGAATGATTCACTTTACGGTTACATGCAAGAAAGCTTCGGGTAGCACCTAACCTAAAACAATTAAAAATGTATCTCCATTGTTAACGCCTAACCTTAAACAATGTATAACTCTAATATTAATATCTAACCTAAAACAATGTATAACTCCAATGCTAACGCATGTTGAAAATAGAATTCATATTTACTGATTTGAACATAATTAGTGACTCGCCTATACATGATTAATGTTTTACCTCAACACTTTGTTTTTTTTCTGTATGAATAAAACCTCACAAAAAATAGTCGTTTTTTCTCCGTTTTTTTATATAGCACTATGGTACTCGTTGGAAAGATAATAAAACGCTCGTTAATTTGGTGTAATTTTTTTCTTTAAAAAATCTCGTATATAAAAGATATTAATGTTTAAAAATTATGGGAGGAAACATAAGAGAGAAAAATCCAATTTTATTTTTAAATTTTTTTTCCTAAAATATCTCAATGCCACATGGGATGACACATGGCACACTAAAAAAGGAGAATGCATCTTTAAGTGCCATGTCATTAAAATGGTTTTGGTTTATTATATGTATAGATCTTTGAGGGGTTACAAGTGCTAAATAAGTTTTTTACAACTAGACAAATGATCTTCCACCAATCTTCACGAGTTGGTATGTATATTTTGAGATAAGAGACCCGACCCTCCTCCATTGGGAGAATGTGGTATTTATAGTCGGAGGTCCTTATGTTGATTGGCTGCAGCATATTCCTTGTGGTCCATCCTCTGCTGATTATCATGGGCTTCAGAGGAAGGCGTGCGCTATCACTCTGTCATTGGCTAGAGGTCGTTGTCACTTGTCCTTGATGTCCCTTCTGCTACCTTCAACTTGGGAGGATATCATCGAGCATGCCATCCTCCACTCTTATTGGCTAAATGTCCTTTGCATATCGTCATTTTGTCTCCTCACACTTGGCAGTCCTACATGGCGTGCGGGGTGTGTGGAACCTTCCATTTGCCAATTGTGTTGGTTTTCTAGGTGATGATGTGGCTTTGCCCCGGCCCATGGGTGGGTCCAGGTACCTATCTCTTCAAGTCCTCTTAGTTCAATGTACGTTGCTCACGTTGCGGGTGAGATTCTGGACTTTTTATGATGTTTTGTCTTTTTGTGTGTTTTTGGGAATGACTTTGGCACGTATTAACTCGTGTGGTGGCGGGTTTTCTTTGCACGTGCTTTAAATTTTTTGGAACAATTTTCTTCGTTGTCAGGAAGTCGACAAGACGTTTGAAGGCGTGAGGGGATATCTATCATCTATCAGTTACTTTTTCAAAAAGGTGGTTGGATCGTTTTCACCTCAACCGTCGCATTTCCTTCTCTCCCCCTACGTATCCGTTTTTATTAGCCCGTCCTGCAAACCGTCAGGCATGACTTTCCACTTTAATTAATGCGATGACTATATAAAGGGGGGGAAACCTTCCTTTCCTGTGGACACTCTCCAAAGTTTGCAAATTCCTTCTCAAATTTCTCTCTTCTCTTCTTTGAATTTTCTTTCTTCTTTGTCTTTTTCTTATGGCTTCTTCATTAGAACCTCAACAATCTAAGAAGAAGCGCAAACACTTAACTCCCCAGTTTTTTGGGTGGGGAGGTTGCAATCAAGTGGCGCCAAGATGATTTTGCCTCTTTGTGCCATGATTATGGTATTTAGGACGAATGGGAGATTGAACTTGTTACTGGAAGTGTTGCTTTGTGTCCTCCTAAGGGCAAGATTACTTTGTATGCCAATTTCTTCACCAAGTATAACTTTCGTTTGCCGCTAACTACATTTTTCCTTGTGTTGAACTGTTAGAAATTCCACGTGTCTCAACACCACCCAATGGGATGTGTCGTGCCACATATTTTGAGTTTCGTTGCAAAGCATTGGATTTAGGTCTCACGGATGACATCAATGAAGAAAAACTAGTCTAATGATGAACATATATATGAGGTTAGGAGATAATATTTAATGATAATCTTTAATGGGTTACTAGTGCTAAATAAGTGTTTAAAATTAGACAAATGATCAACGGAATGTTTCCGTCAATCTTCACAAGTAAGTATGCATTTTTTGAGATAAGAGAGTCGACCTTCCTCCCATGGGAGATGGGGTATTTATAGTCGGAGGTCCTCGTGTTGATTGGCTGAGACATCGCTTTTAACATATTCCTTGTGATCCCTCTTCTGCTGACTGTTATGGGTTTCAGGGGAAGTTGTGCATTATCGCTCTGCCATTGGTTGGATGTCGTTGTCACTTGTCCTTGTTGTCCCCTCTACTACGTCAACCTGGGAGGAGATCATGCAGCAGGACATCCTCTACTCGTATTGGCTAAATGTCCTTTCATATCGTCCTTTTGTCCCCTCACACTTGGCAGGTCCTACATGACATATGGGGCCTACGAAATCTTCCATTCGTTAGCTGTGTTGGTTTTTCTAGGGTGCCTAAGGTCATTCATGGCTTTGGATCAATTTATAAAGCTAATGTCCTTTCATATCGTCCTTTTGTCCCCTCACACTTGGCAGGTCCTACATGGCATGTGGGGCCCCCAAAATCTTCCATTTGCTAGTTGTCTTGGTTTTCTAGGGTGCCTAAGGTCATTCATGGCTTTGGATCAATTTATAAAGCATCACAATCAAAACACTCTTTATGAGAATTTCTCCTTATATGACTGAAAGTTTTGGAAACTGAATGCAGAATGTTGAAAATTGTAGTTTAAATGCTGAGAGTTGACCCATTTGGTATACGTTTGTAGTTTGACCCATTTGGTGTATGTATGTTTGCTAAATGTTAATATTTGACCCGTTTGGTATAAATATGTTTAGTAAGTAGGATATTTGACCCCTTTGGTATATATTTGTAGTTTATTTGTTGATATTTGACCCGTTTGGTATAAATATGTTTAGTAAGTATGATATTTGACCCATTTGGTAATTTAGAGAATTAGATACCGGGTCATGCATGGTGTGAAATGGGTTTTCAACATTGGGATGAACCCATAATCATATTTGGTTAGTTTGATGTGTTAGCTTTCATAACTTGACCTTTTACTAACTAGATTGTAATAAATGTACGAAATTTGTTGATTAGTAAGAACTAGATGTTGTCCCCCGCGCGTTGCGGCGGGGGCACGTCGGTGATAGTTTCTAATAGGCTCGACCTCATCCTAGTTGCGGCGGTGGCACTTTGGTGTATACTATAATAAAATGTTTTATGAATCTAATATTTAAGTCCTAAATTTTTTTTACACACCTTGTTAATAAAAGTAGTTGTTGCCTGTTTGTATAGAAAAAATCCAAGAACAATAAAAAGCAATGGTTCATTTGGAAATTAGGCTTAGCAAACAGTATATTTAGCTACAGGATTCACAGACCATACTAACTGTGCTTTGATAAAAAAAAATAATACAAAAGCTTATCTAATTTGCATTTCTTAATCATTTTTGCTTTCATGTTCATTAAAAAATAAAAACAAACTTAGTATCTCCTTCACATACTCACACAAATACCCATTTGTTAAGCCAGGAGAATCTGCAAATAGGGGAACAAACAAAAAAAACTAAGTAGGCATTATTAAATAAGTTGTATAACCAATGAATGGTGACTGGGAACAATGAACAAACTATCTCCTAGTATATGAATCCAATTATCCTAAGTTCTAACATTATTAGATGACCCATAACTATGTTAAAGTACCACTGGGCACAATGAAAAAAATTATCTTGCAACAGTGAATATTTTAGATAGTTACAAACACAATAATAAATTCCAAATGGGTCACGAACTCACGATTATAAAATGTTAACGTTGCGCAATCTCTATCGATAGTATCTGGAAGCTTCTCTATGCTATTGATGTGCATATGCTATCATTCTACATATATCGATGAGTGAAAACTTACAAACTACAAACACAAAAATGCATAATTAACTATTAACTAATTAACTAAAAGAAACAATAAAAACAGTATGTGGATACCATGATCTTGCGATTGATGCATCTTCGATTCGGCGATAGCTTTCATTAAACACCTCATATTTTTTTTGCATTTCTAGCCTTCTCAGTGCTGCTCATCTTTATTATGGTGCTTTCATCTCCCAATCATCAATAAGTTTGGCTGTATTTGAGTCCAAAGAATAGGATATACAATGCAACTCAAACAATTAATTGAAATCAAAGCAGAGCAATCATATACTAAAAGTCCACTTACTTGATATCAAAACCGCATTACGTTGATTCCGGCTCTAATATCCCATTAAACAATTGACCTCGCAATCGAACCCCAAAACAGCTCCGTACCGACCCATGAACGGTCGATTTGGGTTCGTTTGTGCTATAGGATCTTTAGGGTTCGTGGATAAATCCAAAGTAACCTGGATGCTAATAACTTTGTTGTTGGATGCAAGTTTAGTACCTGTATATACAGATCAACCAAGAACTCAAATCAAATTCCGAGTGCACAATAAGAAGTAATCACGAAGTGTTGTTAGAAAACAGGCAGAAGTTGGAAAAAGATCAAGTATCTTTAATAAATAATAAGATAAAATTCAAACCCTAACAACCCATTTCACAATTTATGAAATCCAATGATGCAAAGCCCTAATATCTTGACATCATTCCTCAAATAAGAAAAAAAATATGGAAGTGGGGGACATAATGTGTTCTGTACGTCGATGACATCAGGATCAATGGAGTCGATGAGTTCGGTGAAGTGACAATCTTTCTCAACACAAATCTGAAACTGCATCAAAGACCAGGTCCATATACATTCAAAGAAATGAAAAAAACTAATAACACAACAAATCTGACAATGTATTGTCACAATCTATTAAAAAAACATAAAAACCGTAGATCTGGTAAAAAAAATGAATAATACCTTTGCCGACCTGGATACCGGGCTGACCGATGCGAACAGTTTTTAACTTGACGAAGGAAGCCGTTGGATACCATGGTTCTTTCTTTTGGATTTATTATTCAGCTCATCTTCAACAACAGCTGTTGTTGTTGTTGTAGCCCAGCGTTGCCTGCTGAGTGACGACGGTCGTTGTGTTGGTGGTTGGGTTTGAAGCACCGGTCACCTTCGAAACAGCCGCTTCACCCACCCCCTTCGAAACCCTAGCCAAAACCCACCACATGTGAATCATACCCAAGACATAATAAACCGTACACCTTATGTGTGGCATGATTATTGATTAGCAGATGATGAGAATTGAAATTATTAAGGTAAGCTGTATGTGTGTGTGTGAGAGAGAGAGAGAGAGAAAGAGAGAAGCGTATAGTGAAGAAGAGAAATATTTTCGGTGTCAAACAAAATAAAGGAGAAAAGTACACGTACGGGACACGTGTAGCAACAACATGTGGGTTTACGGTATAACCCTCAATGCACCTGGTACAACAAATCACTACACATAACACCAATTAAACAGCTGGTACAACACCCTAAAGCTTACCTAAGTTGATAAAAACCGTAGATCTGGTAAAAAAATGAATAATACCTTTGCCGACCTAGATACCGGGCTGACCGATGTGAACAGTTTTTAACTCGATGATGGAAGCCGTTGGATACCATGGTTCTTTCTTTTGGATTTATTATTCAGCTCATCTTCAACAACAGCTGTTGTTGTTGTAGCCCAGCGTTGCCTGCTGAGTGACGACGGTCGTTGTGTTGGTGGTTGGGTTTGAAGCACCGGTCACCTTCGAAACAGCCGCTTCACCCACCCCTTCGAAACCCTAGCCAAAACCCACCACATGTGAATCATACCCAAGACATAATAAACCATACACCTTATGTGTGGCATGATTATTGATTAGCAGATGATGAGAATTGAAATTATTAAGGTAAGCTGTATGTGAGAGAGAGAGAGAGAGAGAGAGAGAGAGAGAGAGAGAGAAGCGTATAGTGAAGAAGAGAAATATTTTCGGTGTCAAACAAAATAAAGGAGAAAAGTACCGTACGGGACACGTGTAGCAGCAACATGTGGGTTTACGGTATAACCCTCAATGCACCTGATACAACAAAGCACTACACATAACACCAATTAAACAGCTGGTACAACACCCTAAAACTTACCTAAGTTGCTAATTAGAATTATATAAATATGTTGATTATTTTACTAAGTTAAGCATTTGTGATAGTTATAAAATTAACGCTCATTAAGTTTGATGAAATTCCTTGTATTATTAAAAGGCGAATTCTTGTACAAAACATTTGTTAAACATGAGTAGAATGTATGCAGTGGCGGACCCAGGATTTTTCGCCACTGGGGTCTCTATTTTTCGGTGTTTAGATTTTTTACAACGAAATGTTGGAGTTTTCGGCCCGTTTCATTTCGGGTCGAGGCGGGGCGACAACTAGTAAACATGCCTCGCGCGTTGAGGCGGTATAACACAAATAAAAATATAAGCCGTGTTCGTGCTGAACAACATATAAGTTTTTTTTTTGTAAACCTTACTAATATATATGTGTATACTATGCTTAATTGTTCGTAACATTTCTAGTGGCCAAGTAGATTGACGTGGATCAATTGAAGTTAACAAAGAACAAATGGTAAAAATGTGAGTTGATTTTTTTAACTAAAACACTGGAATGAAAATATGAATTAGACATATGTTTTTATTTAAAAAATTATAATATAACAATAGATTAAGTTTAAAAAATTATAAAAAATTAAAAATTTAATGGTAATCAGCATCAACTTATCATTGCATATATAAACCTATCCATCTAATTTAGTGAACCATTAATAGCTGGATTACTTTAAATATTAAAAAAAATCTTTTATATATAAACAAAATTGGCGTGACATGAGAAGCTCCAAATGGAAGAAGACAACAGCTCAATATTTCAAAATCCAATTATTGAATTTATCAAAAAATTAACTAGGTAGACAGTGGCGAAGCTTGACCCAAAGGTTCGGGGGTCGGAAGTCACGGGGGGTCGGAAGTCACTAGTTTCGGGGGGTCGAAAACCAGTTTCGGGAGGTCGAAACCCTATATTTTCAAAATTTTCTATACGAATACTATATAATCGGAACTTCTGCGCGAAAATCCGGGGGGGTCGGCCGCCCCTCCCCGCCCCTACAATGTTGCGCCACTGCAGGTAGAAAAAGAAAAAAAAAAACTCTCTCTCCATGAGAGGCAATAGGAAGACCAAAGGACGTCTGCTGGGAAGACTCAACTCTTCTCAGTACCAAGATAAATCCAGGAGGAAGAATGAAGATCAGTTCAACATCAGCAAGCGAGCAACAGCAGACATAAGGAGGAAGGCTGGGAGACGGTGTTAAGTAAGAAAGATAAGTTAAAGGAAAAGAGATTCTTTAGAAGAGAAGAAAGATTGGTGAAGACAACATCCTTCTATGTGTCCAATATCCCGAATGAAGGTAATGCGGAAGATCTTTGGAACGCGTTTGTTCATTTCGGCAATCTCGAAGATGTCTATATCCCAAATAAACACGACAAGAGAGGGAATCGTTTTGGTTTCCTTAAGTTCTCTAAGGTGGATGTGGCGGAGACTTGGGCGGAGGAACTTAATGGTGTTACGTTTCATGGAGCAGTTCTTGGTGTCAACGTAGCCCGTTTTAATAGAGATGGGAAAAGAGTGGATCAAAGTTTTTCTCCCGTTATTCCATCGGTTTTTGATAGGTTGAATGATCACAGAGGGAACTCAAACTCGGTCCCATGCAATGGTGTTGGGATGAGTGGGCCGAAAACGTTCTTTAGAGGTGATGACCATGGTGTTTTCAGCTCGTACAAAGATGCTTTCAATGGGGTCAGGTCCGCTCCTCCCTTCCGAGACTTAAACAGTGATAAAAACCAGCACGGACAGACCCAGCACGCCTACGTAAACTTGCACAAAGGCCCTACACGCTAGAAGACAACGCAACAAACTTGGGGGAAAATAGCCAAGATAACATGCAAGCTCGTGCTCCCCCACCTGGCACGCCCGTGCTTGAGACAACAAGTACAGACAAGACAGAACTGCAGCCAACAGAACATACAACCTGCAGGTGCACGGTCGTGCCACTCCATGGTGCACGCATGTGCTTGCCCTGGCAGCTCTATAAATAGCAAGCTACCCCCTTCCATTTGAGACATCTCATATCACACCATTCCATAAGTCTTGTGCCCTCTTGGGTCGACTTCCAAGAGTCTTCCAGAGATCTTGGGGTCTTGTGGGAGGCCTTAGGGCCCTCCTAACATACCCGACAAGGTTAGGCCTCGTCCTATCTTGATCATTTAGGCTAAACATGAGATCGTAGAGTAGCTTATGTAATAAACATGAAGGTTCGTGAGGATGATACTAGATACATAGCATTAGGAGATGGAGAGCTTGTCTATGAACAACGATGTTCTTGTGTTGATCGTTCTTATGGTTGTATCTTTCTATTATTCCCGAACCCACTTCGATTTGTAGACTTTATTATTAGTAGTAGTAGTTTATCTTTAGTTATTTGTTGTGTTATCTTCTTTCTAATTCTTGTTTATTTATCTTGTGACAGGTTCGAATGATGATTAATTTAATAAACCAAAATCAACTCTAACTTATTTAATAAACTAACTAGAGGTATAATCAGCTTCCGGTAGTCCCGAGCTAGATCCAAGTCGAGCAAACCAGTAGTGAGACAAATCCTTTGGGCTTCTAATATTCAAACCGGATTCTAAGCAATGGCTTCTGAAGTGGAACCGATCTGAGTGACACTTTTTTGGTACGTACCAGGTGATTGAATGATCTTCTTGGTAAAGGGTGGATTCCCTACGGGTGCACCAGTGAAAAATGGCATCTTTATAAATTACTAAAACCAATCGCATCAGCATAAAACGAGCAGACACAGCCAACCGTAAGCTATGGTTGGCCAACCGTAGCTTACGGCAGGCCTGGAGGCACAAAGGTAAGCAGGCCGTAAGCTACGGCCAGCCAGCGTAGCTTATGGCGGCTTGTTTCCGGCCTATTTTCGTTTGATTAACTTTGTCTTAAACACGTTTTCGAGCTAACCTCTTTTGTGTATTGTTATCATGTTAGGTTAGGGTGCAATATGGAGCTTTCTGGGGATCGATCAAGTAACCGAACAAACGAACAACCAAGTCTTGACCATCTTTGGAATTCAGATAGTTCTTTGGGTTTTAGGTTACTATAACCAATCTTTGAAACTTCCGTTGTGTTTATTAACTATGTAACTAACTTATGCGACTAGGAACATGTTCCAACAAATCTTTTAATGATTTTGTTACCTGTCTTGGATTTTGTTAATGTTAATCCGAGGTACTTAGAATCAAAAATTTAATCCGCTTGAAATTTATGTTTGTATCATGATAAATCGAGTAATTTGGGGTAAGGATCTTACAGTACGTTGCATGTTGAAGATGGTGAGTGATAGATAACTATGAGTGTGGTGACGTTACCGGTCTTCTGGAAACAATTTGGCCAGTTATGTTAGGGGGTGGTGGTGGTGGTGAATGGTGGAGGCGGGTGGCAGTTTATGGTGGAAGTGGGCCGTAGTTGTGGTATTGTAGAGACAGGGAGAGAGGGATATGGAGAGGGGGAGAGAATGAGAGGGAGGGAAGGGAGGGAGAGATAGAGGGGGAGAGAGAGGGAGGGAGGGATCATGAGAGAGTGGGGAGGGAGAGATAGGGAGGGAGAGGTAGAGATGGAGAGAGAAAGGGAGGGAGAGGGAGAGAGAGAAGGGGAGAGGGAGAGGGAGAAAGGGGGAAGTTAGGGGGAGAGAAAGAGGGAGAGAGAGAGAGAGAGTGGGGGGGAGAGAGAGAGAGAACGAGAGGGAGGGGGAGATAAAGAGAACGTGAGGGAGGGGGATATAGAGAGATAGATAGAGAACCAGAGAGGGGGTGCAAAAGGACAAAAGTGTCCCTCACTTAACGTTAGTTTCTAACCCAGTTAGTGAATTGGATGAAATTATAGCACCAAAATTCAAACATTGGGTATCCAGTTACAAAAAAAAAAACTTTTTTGGACTACACAGCAAACATGACCAAACTTAGGGACGAAAATGGTTGTTAACTCTATAATTAATAAACTAGATATATCTCCATATTTTTATAAAATACTTCTTTTTGAATTTGGTGTTGTTAAAACATACCAAGTTAGTCAAACCTTTTACTTATATTAAATGCTATTGTTAAACATACCAAGTTAGTCAAACCTTTTACTAACTTATATTAAATGCTATTGACTTTTTTGGGATGAAAATAGCACCAAAATTCAAACATTAGGTATCCAGTTACAAAAAAAAACTTTTTTGGACTACACAGCAAACATGACCAAACTTAGGGACGAAAATGGTTGTTAACTCTATAATTAATAAACTAGATATATCTCCATATTTTTATAAAATACTTCTTTTTGAATTTGGTGTTGTTAAACATACCAAGTTAGTCAAACCTTTTACTTATATTAAATGCTATTGTTAAACATACCAAGTTAGTCAAACCTTTTACTAACTTATATTAAATGCTATTGACTTTCCCATGCACACTTTTTCAATCAATTTATTAATTTTTTTTGAAAAAACATAATTTATTAAAAAAGTTAGTATTTAGTTGGATTAAAGTTATTATTATTTTTTTTTTTGAAAATCATATAAGTTATTAAATAAGTTAGTTAAATTCTTTTGTTTACATTGATCTGTGATGGAGACACGCCGGAAACCTATTCCGGTAGAAATACAACGTCGTATTACCAATTTTTTTGTAACAAATCTACGGAAAGATGTAGTGGGAACGATTTAGCAAGCCATGTTCGTCAGTATGGGCAGATTTTTGACATCTACATTGCAAGAAAACGTGACAAAGAGGGAATCGGTTTGGTTTTATATCTTTTCTAGATGTAAAAAATCTGGAAGACATGCTGAAAGATTTACGCCGGATTCGGATTGGAGAAGATCATCTATGGTTCAGCGTGGCACGCTTTGTGTTAGAAGAAGGTGAGATCAACAACAATGTGCCGAAGAAGCATCAGGCATATGTGTTTCAAAACAACAATGGGGAGGAAACTGGAATATGAAGGGAGTAAGAAGTAGTAGCACTGAAGTTGGGGAGTTCTCGTTCAAGGACATGTTGGTGGGTAAGACCATTAACGTGAACAGCAATGTAGAAGCTTTTACAGACTTGCATGGGAGGGCGCTGGTAGTAAGACTAGTCGATGTAGATGCTTTGAAGAAGGTTAAAGTTATCATGCATGAACTGTATGCAGATGTGTTTGATATTCAGTATTTGGGTGGGCTGGACGTGTTGATTACGTTCCAAGATACCGAAACAGCAGCGGCCGTTAAAGAGGCTGCTAGTTTGGTTGATGGAAGGTTCACTATGATTAGCATATGGGAAGGCCAAGTCTTTGGTTTTGAGCGTCTGGCATGGCTCAAGATTAAAGGAATACCACTTCATCTTTTAACTAATGAAGTCGTTGATGAGGTTGGGAGTCATTATGGGAAGCTAGTTCATCGTGCCAATATTTCGTTATCGGATAGCGACTTGTCGTTCGAATACGTTGGGGTGTTGGTAGGAGATGGGAAAAGAATTTCTGATGAGGTTTTGTTACAATGGAAGGGTAAGAAATTCCGGGTTTGGGTGTCGGAGGAGTTGGGCGATTGGGTTCCAGATTTTAGTGAACCTAAGATTGCGGAAGAGACATCGGACGCGGAAGAGACATCGGATTCGGATGAAGACGATGATTCTGTTCAGGAAGATATGGAGGAAGACAAGGTTGAAGATGAAAATTCCGATCAAGGTGACGGTGAAGAAAACTCCGGCGAAACGCCGGTACCGGAGAATGTCTGTGTAATTAATGACATTAATTGTGGGGCAAATATTATGGAAACAGTTTGTAATTATGAAAATAACAATGAGCAGTCAATGATTGCTAATAAGTCGCATGAAATAGAGGAAGAGGAGGAACTTTTTACGCCAGCTGTAGACTTTCCTTTTGAAGACTTTATTAATAATAATGAGGGTGGTCAAAACAATGAGAATGTGGGACATACGGAATTTCAAAAAATTAACAAACGAAAGAAAATGAAAAAGGCAGAGATAACGGGTCGGCCCAGTAATGTATATTTCAGTAGCAATGAAAGTACAAAGATTATCAAAAAGCCCAAGAAATCGGACCCATTTCTCCTAAATGGACTCTTGGGCCTGCAGGATGAGGAGGAATCAGAGACTGAAGTTGATGAGGAGATATCCTTGGATAATGAACATCAGGATTTTGACCTCAACACTCAACCAGGCACTGTTCAAGACGAGACGCAGACTCAAGATGAGGAGCTGAATATTGACGACGGTGCGATTCAGAGCGGTGAAATAGGTGAGAATCATGGGATGGAAGTCGAAGCAACCAAGACCCTGGGTAAGAAATTGGGGGTTTCTCTGGAAGGTTTTGATAGTCTTATTCAAGAATCAATCGTTAATGAAGGGTTACAGGCAGGTAAGAAATGAATTGCCTTTCAATTAACATCTGTGGTATAGGGGTTTGTGGGAAGTCTGGTTGGGTTAAGAGATTAAAGGAGCAATTTGGTATTTCGCTTATCGCTTTACAAGAGACGATGTGTAGTGAAAATTAAAGAGACGCTGGTATGTAATTATTGGGGGGGGGGGAAGGTTTTGATTGTGATTTTGTTAATGCCAATGGTCAATCGGGAGGTTTGGTGTGTATGTGGGATCCCAAAGTTTTCGTTAGAGACAAGGTGATAAAAGATGAGAATTTCTTATGTGTTTCTGGTATGTTAGTTGAGTAGGCTGAATCTGGTTAACGTCTACGCGCCTCAACAAAACGGAGACAAAAGGCGCTTATGGTCAAAGATCGCTCAGGTGATGAATGAGGGTCTTGGGTGGTGGATAGTCATGGGTGATTTTAATGCTGTTAGAAATGTGGAAGAACGAAAAAATTCTGTTTTTGATAAAGTTTGTGCCCGGGATTTTAACGAGTTCATCGATCAGGTTGGGCTTCTTGAGTATGATTTAAAAGGTATGAAGTATACTTTTATGTCTAGTAGAAATGGTGATTTTAAGCTGAGTAGAATTGATCGAGTGTTAGTTTGTGCTAATGTTTTCAACAAATGGCCAAATGCGACGGTTCGAGCCTTACGTAGGGAGTTTTCTGATCACTCACCGTTGGTGTTTAGTATGGTAGAGTCGAATTTCGGTAAAAAGCCTTTCCGTTGGTTTGATTCGTGGGCGGATAGGCCGGAATGTTTAGAGATTGTTCAAACGGTTTTGGGGGAACAAGTTGAAAGAGGCCCGGCGGATATTATGCTTACAGAAAAGTTAAAAAGGTTGAAAGCGGCTCTAAAGGTTTGGTTTAAACAGACAAAGGCTAAAGAGGAAGAAAAAGAGGTCAGCTTACGAAGAGAAAAAGAGGAGTTAGAAGTTTTAATGGAGGAGAAAGAACTCGACGAGCAGAAAGATGGGTTTGGACCGAATGCAAAAAGGGTATAGAAGAAATTGAGTCCTTACGTGCTCGGGATATCAAACAAAAGTCTCGGGTTAAATGGGCGGCTCTAGGGGACGACAATACGTCTTATTTCCATACTATGATGAATGGGCGCAAGGCAAGGAACGCGATCCCAGGTTTGGAAATAAATGGTAAGTGGGTCACAAAACCAGCGCTGGTAAAAAGAGAGGTGCTTAGATATTTCAGTAATCATTTCCGTGAAACTTCCTTGGTGCGCCCGATCCTGGTGTGTTCAGGTATAAAACGGCTGAATGATGAGGATGGGAATGCGCTTATTGCAGAGTTTACGACACAAGAAATCAAGGATGCGGTCTTTGATTGTGGTTCGAATAAAGCGGCGGGTCCAGACGGGTTTAATTTCCGGTTTGTGAAGAGATTTTGGAGTCTTTTGGAAGGGGATGTTTCTAAAATTATGAATGAATTCTTCGAGACAGGCAAGATTAATCCGGGTTGTGGGTCGTCATTTATAACTTTGATTCCGAAGGTTAAAACTCCTATCGGACTCAAGGATTATAGACCGATCACTCTTATTGGTATGATTAGTAAAATTATTTCAAAGGTGCTTGCGAACCGGTTGAAAAAGGTGCTGGGTAGTGTGATTTCGGAGCATCAATCGGTTTTTTTGAAAGATCGTTTTATAGTTGATGGCCCGTTAGTGGTTAATGAGTTGACAGAGTGGTTGAAAAGAGGAAAAAAGAAAGCTTTTTTGTTAAAAATAGATTTCGAAAAAGCTTACGATAATGTAAGCTGGAATTTTTTGGATTCTATTATGACTCAAATGGGTTTTCCGGTGCAGTGGTGTAAATGGGTCAAAGGTATCTTGATGTCCGCAGTTTTGGTAAACGGGTCTCCGACCTTTGAATTTAATGGGCAGAAAGGGCTTCGTCAGGGTGACCCGCTCTCACCTTTTCTGTTCCTTATTGTTATGGAGGCGTTATCCTGGGCAATCAATAAAGCTAAAGAGGTTGGTGAATTTTCGGGAATTAATTTTACGGATCATGAAGCGGAGGTTACTCATTTGTTCTACGCAGACGACACGTTGATTCTTGGGGAATGGTCACGGGAGAATTTAAAGAGTACGGCTCGATTACTTCGTGTATTCTATTTATGTTCTGGTTTACGAATCAATTTACACAAGTCTAATCTCATTGGGATTGGAACTGAAGACGATCAAGTTGAGGAGATGTCTTTAATCTTGGGGTGCAAAAAAGGTGCTTTTCCTTTCGAGTACCTTGGGATTAAAGTCGGAGCTAATATGAACCGGATCGCAAATTGGTCGATGGTGGTAGATGTTGTTAAATCGAGACTAGTATCTTGGAAGGCGAGGACTCTATCGATCGGGGGAAGGTTAGTTCTCATAAAATCGGTGCTTGAAAATTTACCGGTATACTCTTTTTCATTGTATAAAGCGCCAAAGAAGGTAATTGAAAGTATTGAAGCGATCATGAGAAAATTTTTATGGGCTGGTGCTTCAAACGAGAAGAAAATTGCTTGGGTTGCTTGGGATGAGGTTACGAAATCCAAAAAGGAAGGAGGCTTAGGTGTTTCGAAGCTGCATAGTATCAATCAATCCCTTCTTCTCAAGTGGGCATGGAGGTTTAAAAGAGAAGGCAATAGTCTATGGAAAAAGGTTGTGATTGGTTGTCATGGCTCGAGTAGAGCTTGGTCTATGCTTCCTTGCAACCAAGCGGCTAAAGGTTGCTGGAAAGAGATCGTTAAAGTTGGAGAAAGTAAGGCCCCAAACGGTAAACCTCTCACCAATTTTTTCACGGTATTGTTGGGGATGGGGAGTCAATTATGTTTTGGAATGATAAATGGTTAGGCGACGAACCATTACGCTTTCGATACCCGTATTTGTTTCGGCTAGAAAAAAGGAAATGGGTCAATACAGCAGAGCGGATACAGATTCAGCAAGGGGTCAGAGTTATGAAGTGGGATTGGCGCAGGGAACCGAGTTCGTTTGAAGAAGTGGCTGAGTTATTTGATTTATTAGCTGATATTCATGAGTATCAGTGGGGGATTGGTAAGGATAGATGGAATTGGGACCCAGATAAGGAAGGCATTTTCACGGTCAAAAGTGTGAAATCGCTGCTGAATACAGGTACGTCGAGTGCCGATGATCATCCTGTTGATTGGAAGAGTTGGCCGCCGCTTAAATGCAAAGTGTTAGTTTGGAGATCTATTCGAGACAGGCTCCCAACAAAGATGAATCTGTCCAGACGAGGAGTATCGCTGAATAATTTGGATTGTCCGATGTGTGATACGGGTCAGGAAAGTGGGCTGCACCTTTTTACTGGGTGTATGTTCGCTGCTGAGGTTTGGGCCAAGCTAGAGACATGGTGCAGGTTGGTCCCAGCAGTTTACTTTGATGTCAAAGACTTGATTTCTATGCAGGCTGATCATCATAGAAATAAAGATGAGGTAAGAACTTTACAAGGCATTATATATACAGCATTATGGATGATATGGAATGAGAGGAACGCGAGAATCTTTAACAACAAAGCCCGAAGACCGACGGAAATAGTCGATGAAATTAAAGTGGTGTCGTTTTTTTGGATTCGTAATAGAGCTAGACATAAAGGGTTAGATTGGAACAAATGGTGTATATACCCGTTGGATTTGATGTAATTCTCGTTTTCCCCTTCGGTCCTCGCTTTGAGGACGCTTGTGGTGGCGTGGTTGAATGAAGTTTATCTTTCAAAAAAAAAAATAAGTTAGTTTTATCTAAGATTAATCTTCTTATAAATAGCAACTTGTACAATGACTATGGCCACCACCACAAACTTTTATTATAATTTCTTGTAGATGTCGATTTCTAGCAAAAACAACTCAATTGTAGGAGGTGATTCTTTTTTGAGGACACCCGAGTTTGTCACTAATCAGGTACCAACTTTTATTTTGTTGTTTCATGTTTATGTAGGAGGTGTTTCAACTTTTATTTTGCATTCACGAACTTTTATTTTGTTGTGTATATGAATTGATGTATTTGAGTCACGATATACTGGTTCGTTTTGCATTCACGAACTTTTATTTCGATTTCTAGCAAAAACAACTCAATCGTAGGAGGTGTTTCAACTTTTAGTTTGCATTCACGAACTTTTATTTTGTTGTGTATATGATAGACTGGACCGAGATCCCAGATGAGCCAGCCAGGCATAGTTCATACGTGATAGATTTGAATGAAGTACCAATCATGGATGGTTTAGATATGCTGGTTGATATTCCAAAACTATTACATCCATATATAACAAGTATACAAAATGTTAAAGGGGATGGAAATTGTGGATATCGAGCACTAGCTGTTTGCCTCAGACTTGATAAAGATAGATATTATGAGTACATTCGACAGATGATGAGAGAAGAGTTACAAAGTCGATATGATATCTACGCGAACATTTTTGTTAGGGATGTGAATTCATTGTATCAAGACTTATGCTTCTTTGGGTCGCCTTGTCCAGAAGTGCACCGGATGAAAATGCCTGAGGCAGGTGTTTTGATTGCTAATAAATTTGATGTAATCGTCCATTCTTTAAGCATGTTCGGCAGTACAACTATTTTCCGTTTTGGAGTGGTCCAGAAGAAATTCAACATCACAGAGCTCTTACAATTGCCCTAGTTAATGATGAGAACCATTATGTCATGGTGGAATTACAAGGAGGGTACCCAATGCCTACTATCATGCCTTATTGGAATTTTCGCAACATTTGCCGGTCTGCAACTAGATGGGAAACCATGTATAGGTCGCGTCTAGAACTGTATACTCAACTTTGTCACTGTGAAAGTGGTTTATCGATCTAGTTGACTAAGTATTTTAATGTTTGCATGTTTACTTTTTTTTATTAGAGACTCGTATCGTTGTTTATTTATAATGAACTTTTGCACTTTCTTATTTATTTATATTTTTTTATGAAAGATTAATTAATTTTTTATTAATATTGGTATTAATATTATTAATAATAGTACAACAAAATATAAAATTGTAAATAAAAGAAAGTGATAGTAGATAGTAATATAAATAATAAATAATAGTATAATAATGTAAATGCCTATCTATCATTAAATGCCTACCTATGATTAAATTCCTACCTATCATTGATGTTTGACTAAATTGGTATATTACTCCTCTTACTTGGTATATTTAACACAAGCCTTTTATTAACTCATGATACAACTATATACATCTCAACCATATATATTACATCCTGAGGAAAAGGTAGATATTTATTCGTTTCTTTCTCCTATTAAATAATACTAAATCAAAATTTTCACACTCATCTCTTGTTTATTTTCCTAACTATTTTTCTTATTTTTTCTACTTATTAATAACAATTTAGTATTTCACTCATCTAACACCGTGTAATACATAGATTTCTAACCTAATAATACATATAATGAGAAATTTAAATCGTAAACTGTTATAATAAATAAATAATACATCAAAGTATGTGTTAACTGATTATGTTACTTGTGCATTATCAACCACTGTAGTACGCGGGTTTGTTCAACCGGTGCAATACCCAATATTTTACAAATATTATTTTTATTACTTAATATTAAAAATTACATTTACTTAACCCGTAGAATACACGGGGTTTGTACCTAACAAATGTAATATTCTATTTCTACATTCTTAGATCATTCAAAACGCTTGTCATGTGTTAAATCGGTTATGTTATTTGTGTAGTTTTTTCATGTCTAAAAGAAATTTTGGAGTACAACAAAATAATCCAGAATGAGCCACAAAGGTAAATCGTAACTTGATAAGTAATTACATCATAAGCTAATATATGTATTTACACAATTCTGAAAATGTCTACACTTTGGTAACCGCATAATGAGTAGCATCATATATCGTTTGCGTAGAGATATGAAAAAAGGCAGTGGTTATAATCAGAAAAAGATGGTGAATAAATGTGTTTAACGTCCATATAAATAAGATGAAGATACGGACAAATTCACGCTAGAGCCATCACATAACGATGGTGTTTGGGTAGTAAAGTAAGTAGCGACGGGCATCTTTGACGGGAGTATAGGGAGGGATGCTTTGGAGTTCAGTACTTGAATCACCTGTCTCATTGATGGGCGGAGTCGTGAGTCGGGATGCACACACCATAACCCAACGATCATCAAACGCTTGACTTCATCTTCATCAAATTCTAACCTTAGACGTGGGTCAACTGCTTCCAAAAGTGTATGTGTCCCATAGAGTTCCCAAACCCATCCTGGTAACCATATTTTCTTTTCTTGTGCCTTACGGTTAATGGATTTTCTCCCACATACTATTTCTAATGCAACAACCCCAAAGCTAAATACATCTGATTCTTTGCTTGTCTTGCCTGTGGTGACACATTCAGGAGCCATATAACCTAAGGTACCGGCTAAACTCGTCGTTTGAGAACCTTTCTCATGGTCAACAAACTTAGCTAATCCAAAATCACCAAGCTTTGCATTGAAATCTGAGTCTAACATTACATTACTCGATTTGATATCTCTATGCAAAACACATTGCTCCCATTCTTCATGTAGATATAGTAAAGCAGAAGCCAAACCAATAGCAATTTGGTACCTCGTCCCCCATGTCAACAAGCTCTTTGCCTTGAAAAGATGTGAATCTAAGCTTCCGTTTTCCATATACTCATAAACAAGCAAGAGTTCACCTTTCTCATGGCACCAACCAGTGAGTTGCACCAGATTTCTGTGCCTTAACCGACTAATGATCCTGACTTCCGACGCATACTCCTTGATCCCCTGTTGAGAAGTCTTTGATACCCTTTTGACTGCTACATATGTTCTCAAATCTTTCAAAAACCCTTTGTAGACTCCTCCAAAACTTCCCTCTCCGAGCTTCTCTTTCTCAGCAAAGTCACAAGTTGCCCGAGCTAATTCATGGTAAGAGAATTTTCTAGGCCCAGTGGAACCCATTTCAAATTCATGGTTCATCTCCACAGAAAATCCAGGTTCCTCCACTTTGTCACCATTGTTTTTCTTCTTCTTCTTCTTCTTCTTCTCTTTCCATAGAACGTATGCAAGTATAACAAGAAGCGTGACCAGGACCGATTTTCCAACTACTAAACCGACCACTAATCTGAGCTTGTGTGGTGACAACCCCTTGTTCGCATCAAATTGTAAATCAGAACTATTAAAGATCCAAGATTTTACAGTGTTTTTATCAGAAAACTCACCAGTTGCAGCTGAAAACCCAAAAACAACCCTCTCAGGCAACTCATCCCGAAGATCAACCGTGTGAGCTACTCCACCTACTTCAACTCTATTCTCCCGAAAACTAGTGAAGGAAACACTAAGATTTCTGGACGCCGAATCATAGTTAATCCAAACTTGACACTCTCTTTCACTTGACACGTCATTAAACCATTCTGCTTGCTTAATAGAAGACTGAGAATTAACATTGATAGCTACATGATCACATGATGTAAGATTACCTTCGCGATCCCAAGTGTTGCAATAAGGATCAAACTCCACCCAAACAAACTGATCGGCACTATCATCGGCTGCGGTATCTAACTGAGGATCCGTGGCACCATGTATCATAGAACTATTCTGAGCAAGGAAGAATATGAAGCCATCATCTTGACGAACAAGATTCGTTGGGTCTGATAACTTTACAAATGAGAAATTTGTAGAGAAGCTGGCTAGCCACGAGAGGTCTTGTCCCAAAGATGAAGCCGTTCAATGTATGTCACTCGCCCAATGACCGTGCCACTTCTATTTTCTGGGGTCACATGAATTGCATCTTCAGAGATATAAGCTCCACCTTCTAATATAAACATGTCCTGGTCATTTGGATTGATGTTTGTTAAATTGAAAGAAATTGAAGTTGCATAAGGGATTAAGATAAGAAGGAAGCATGCTAAGATGCCCATGATTCAGCACAAAATTCGCTAAAAACGTTCAGAACTTTTTTGTTTTTGGAAATTAGAATGTATATGAACCGAAGACCCTATCGTCGTTATGAGGACCATATTTGAAGTTATAAGTTGCCATCTTTAAGGGTAATTAGTCAATCGCGACATATATTTAATGCGTTATGCGTGTGGGGACTTTTATGGACATGGTCATACCCTTTTCATCAAGGCTTAATTATACGGTTAGATATATTTCTTAAAGATGATGATGTTAGAATTATTATTATTATTTTTTTTAAAGTGAACTTCATTAAAAACATAATCGCGAAAACCACCTAATCTCTAAGTCGGAGAGGAGGGGCCGTTGACCAAATTACATCATTGAAGAGATATGAGACCGCGCAACCGCACGGGCCCACATCTCCACAAACGCCAGCATAAGACACTGACGTGGACTTCTAGAAGGCCGCGCGGGACACCTCGTACATGACAATTAATGACCGACAAGGAAAGGGACATCCAGCCAATCAGAGGCGTTTATTCCCTGCTCCATGATCGCCTGCAGGTACGAGGTACAGAATAGTACGAGAAAGGACAATCACAGGACACGTGGACCAATAGCAAAGCGACAGCGCAGCGGATGACAACGGCTCAATCGTACAACCATCTGTCATTCTTCTTCCATCCAATCACAGGCCACCTGAGAGGGCCTATAAATACCCTCTTAGGTCAGACGAAGAATGGATGAACAATCAGCGAGAGGGTTACACATAGTTAAGAGAAATAGATTATAGTCGAAACGCTGTAACGATTGCTAGTCCTGATCAGTCTTGTAATAGCTATTGATTATCAATAAGAACCGTGTCTTTACTCGTACTCATACTCTTAGTATATTGTTATATTGGTGTTTCTTCGTTGGCGCCATCCGTCTATTTGAGCATCTAAGAACACTAAAAACTTCTATTTTTCAAGCACAATAACTATGTCTCTCATACCTCCGTTGCCAAGCTTCACCAATGCTAACTCAGACACCGACGCTGCCCAGGCAGGCACCGGCCAGTCTGGGAATAACACAGAAGTTCAGTAGCACGCGACAAACACGGGTCCGGTCGTCACTCCATCCTCGGAGACAAGACGGACCCCCTCTTTCCAGTTTCTGACAGAAACAAATCAGGCTTCCCAGTTGAAAAATGTCGCGCCAATGGTTAGTCCGGAGGTATGGTACGCTCAACAAAAGGAAGCCCTGAAACGTATCTACATACAGAAAATGAAAGAGCAGCAACTCAGAGAGACCGCCCGCACACTTTCTTACAGCGAAGGACCGTCCGGCGCTGCTAGGAACAATGGCGGAAGTAACCATGACACAGACCCAACATGGAGAGAAGACTCAGACGAGTCCCAGAGTCGATTCACTCGCGACATAAGCCAGCCCTTGAACAACAACGTTGAACGAGGGCACTTTATGACCGGTGACGATGACCTCACCAAACCCTACTATCCTCCATCGTTCATGGAAAAATCAAAATTCACTCCGCGCATCGCACTGGCTCCCTTACCTCCAAAGACAAAAATTCCAAGTACCCTAGGTAAATTTGACGGTACGGGGGATCCAGACGACCACCTACGAACTTTTGAAGTTGCAGGGAAGTGCGCACAATGGAGTTTGCCAGCATGGTGTCACATGTTCACGCAGACACTCACGGGTGCTGTCATTCGGCATGGAAGTGCCAGCATGGAGTTTCCCATGAACGATGTTGTCTATTTTTCCATTCGGCAGGCTGTCAAACCATACCCGCGCAGCACCCGTGAGTGTCTGCGTGAACATGTGACACCATGCTGGCAAACTCCATTGTGCGCACTTCCCTGCAACTTCAAAAGTTCGTAGGTAGATGTACTGGAATGCCCAACACATGGGACGAGATCATGAAAGGAGCCAAGACTTATGCAAAAACAGAAAGGGAACTATCCGTCTGGAACCGAGTGCAAGCACCACAATACACAGACGTTCAAGCCCAGGCTGCGCGCTCAAATCATGGTTGACAGGACAGAAGGGGAAGAGGATCTGTCTGGAACAGGCTCCAAGGAGGCGCCCAGACAGAGACCAAACCCATAGAAGTCCACGACCACAGGGGCAACACCAACATGACCACAGGTCAAGAAGAAGGAGCCAAAACAATTGGACCCCGCTCACAAAAATACCAGCGCAGGTGCTAGCGACAGAAAACGTCACGTTCCCTGAACCCAAGGTAATCAAACGAAGGGACAACTTGGATCCAGGAAAGTTCTGCGCGTATCACCAAGATATAGGCCATGACACAGACAAATGTTGCCAGCTACGGCAAGCAATTGAGGAGGCCCTGAAGTTAGGAAAACTTGGGCATTTGTTGAAAAATGTTGAGCGCAAGCAGCAAGAAGGGCCACCCCAAAAGAAAATAAAAAACGTCAGTTTGATGATACATTCCGACCGACGAAAGCAAGCAAAGCGGAAGCCAGATCAAGTGGCAGAATGGCGGGAACAGCAGGTGCAGTTCCCAACAGTCAAAGGGGGACCCTCATCCACCCGCGCACTAGTCATCACAGCCATTTTTGACCACTACAAGACCACCCGCGCACTGGTCGATACTGGAAGTAATTCCGACATCATGTACGAGCAATGCTTTAACCTCCTTGACGAGGAAGACAAGCAGCGCTTGCGTCCAGTTAACTCACCAATCATGGGTTTTTCGAATGAAGTCATATCTCCACTCGGAGAAATCTCTTTTCGCCTAACAATGGGGGATAAGACACATTCAAGAACGAAGACGTCACCTTCCTTGTTATCCCCACGAAATCCAGGTATGACATCATTTTGGGGCGCGAGGCAATGGTCGCTTACAACATGGTCCCCTCAAAAATACACGGGGCCATAGGGTTTCCCACTCCGACAGGTGTAGCAATCATGGGCCAACAGAGAATGCGCCATGACAGAGGAACCACACCCCGCCAAAATGCTGAAGGCCACTCCGCGCACAGAACCAGAGATGTGGGTTCTCAACCCTAAGTTCCCAGAGCAGACCATCACACTAGGGGCACCTGTCTCCGAGAACGTCCGAGACCACCTAAAGCAGCTCCTAAGAAAAAACATGGATGTTTTCGCGTGGCAACCGTCAGACATGGTAGGGGTCCCGCGAGAACTCGCCCAACACAAGCTCAACACATACCGTTCAGTCGAGCCAATGGCGCAAAAGCGCAGGAGTATGGGCGCCGAAAAGGCCAAAGCAATGAACGACCAAGTCAGTGAGCTGTTGAAAGCTGGAATTCTGAGGGAAACAAGATATCAAACATGGGTTGCAAACCCAGTCTTGGTCAAGAAGAGCAACGGAAGCTGGAGAATGTGTGTGGATTACACAGATCTCAATAAAGCCTGTCCAAAAGATTGCTACCCGTTACCAGAGATAGACCTAAAAATCGACTCCCTCGCGCCATTCAGGTTCAAATGTTTCCTAGACGCCTACAAGGGCTATCACCAGATCCAAATGGCGCCGGAGGACGAAGACAAAACTGCTTTCCGAACGGACAAAGGCGTCTTCTGTTACACCAAAATGCCATTCGGACTCAAGAATGCAGGCGCAACCTATCAGCGTTTGATGGATCGCGCATTTGCGAAACAGATTGGCAGGAACCTCGAAGTTTATGTGGATGACCTAGTCATCAAAAGCAAAGAAGAAGATCAAATGTTGAAAGACATTGAGGAAACCTTCAAACACCTGAAGCAAATCCACATGAAACTCAACCCGAGCAAATGTGCCTTCGGGATGGAGGAAGGAAAATTTCTAGGGGTAATTGTCACCAAAGACGGCTTCCGGCCTAACCCAGAAAAAATCCAAGCCATAGCACAAATGCCATCCCCGTCAACACTGAAGGAAGTCCAGACTCTGAATGGACGCTTGGTAGCCATCAACAGGTTCCTCTCCAATCACTCAACCAAGTCAATCCCGTTCATTGAAACATTGAAAAGTTGCCTTAAAAAGAGTCAATTCAAGTGGACCAGCGAAGCAGAAAAAGCATTTCAAGACATGAAGGCCTGCTTAATGGACCTTCCAACCCTCACCGCACCATTACCAAGGGAGCCTCTAACAATGTACCTCTGCGCCACAGAGCGAGCTGTAAGCGCGGTACTTATGGTTGACCGCAAGCTGGTTCAGACTCCAATTTACTATATCAGCAGAGTCCTAACCGACGCAGAGACAAGATACACCACTATGGAAAAATTGGTGCTAGCACTAGTGCATGCTTCGCGCAGGCTACGTCGATATTTCTAGGGTCACCCGATAAACGTGCTGAGCGACTACAAGCTGAATAACGTACTGTCAAAACCAGAGCTATCAGGAAGGATAGCTAAATGGGCCATCGAGCTGGACGAGCATACCATTTTCTACAAATCCAGACCAGCAATTAAGGGGCAGATTCTGGCAGACTTTATAGCAGAAGTACCCCAAGAAAAGGTGGAAGAGTGCAGAGCAGAACAAGGTCCACAGCCACAATACGAGGACAAAGCAATCTGGAACCTCTACACAGACGGAGCTTCCAATGATGACGGTGCGGGCGCAGGAATCCGGCTCGTCCACCCTGACGGGGCAGAATTCACCTGCGCGATCCGGGTAGAATTCAAAACGACAAACAATGAAGCCGAATACGAAGCTTTCCTCGCAGGGCTCCGCATCGCGCATAAACTGGGCACTAAACACGTCTTTGCGCACGTAGATTCCATGCTAGTGGCAGGGCAGATCACCGGGAAGTACGAAGCCAAAGACCCATCCATGGTAACATACCATCAACATGCAAAAGACCTAATGAGTAAATTCTCAAGCTGTACCGTCGACCACATCAGCCGCAGTCAAAACAAGCCAGCGGACGCTCTAAGCAAAATGGCATCCACAAATTTCGGCCATTTTGCAAAAGAGGTCCGCGTCGAAGTCTTAACCGAGCCATCTGTTCCACCTAAAGAGGTTCACGTAATCCAAACCGGCATTGACAGCTGGATGACCCCGATCATCTCCTATCTCACCACAGGCGCGCTCCCAGATCAACGCGCTGAAGCCAAGAAGATACAGCACAAGGCGCTCCAGTACCAAATGCAAGATGGAGTGCTATACCGAAAATCGTATCTAGGGCCACTGTTGAGATGTGTTGACGGAACAGACGCAGACTACCTAGTCAGAGAAATACATGAAGGGATATGTGGGATACACGCGGGGCCGCGCATGGTAGTGGCAAAGATTATGAACGCAGGCTACTATTGGCCTGGCATGCACCTTGACGCACTCAAAATCATACGGCGTTGCGACTCTTGCCAGCGCCATGCACCAAACACCATGCGCCCCAAGAATGATCTCATACCAGTTACGTCCGCTTGGCCATTCCAGAAATGGGCCATCGATATCGTGGGCCCATTCCCAATTACCACTGGCAAAAGAAAGTACCTGATCATCGCATCGACTACTTCACAAAGTGGATAGAGGCCAAGCCATTAGCAGAAATCACCGCAAGCCATGTGAAAAAGTTCATCTGGGAATTCCTCATCTGTCGTTTTGGGTTGCCAATGGAGATTGTCACAGACAACGGGACCCAATTCGCAGACAAGGGACTCCTAAAATGGTATGCGGATCTACACATCAAACCTATCTTCACATCAGTCGCGCATCCACAGGGCAACGGGCAGGTGGAACGCGCGAACAGGAGTATCGTTTAAGGGATCAAGGCAAGGTTAGGAACAAAAGGGAAGGCTTGGGCAGAGGAGCTACCGAGCGTGCTATGGGCCAACCGAACTCTGACAAAGACGAGCACCGATGAGACTCTGTTCAGCCTAACCTACGGCTCCGAGGCAGTGATACCAGCCGAAATAGGATGCCCGTCAGCAAGAGTCCTTTCAGCAAACCACACTGATAACGACAGAGAGCTGCGCACCAATCTAGACCTGCTTGAGGAACGCCGCACGTTGGCAGCGATAAAGGAAGCAAACTACAAAAAGCAGCTGGAAAAATACTACAACACCAAGGTCAAGCTCAACACTTTCAAGACGGGAGACTTCGTCTTCAGAAACAATGAGGCCAGTGGCGCTCTGCCGCAAGGAAAAACTCACACCCACATGGGAAGGGCCATACCGCGTCACAGAAGCGCTTGGAAAAGGAGCGTACAAGCTGGCAACCCTTGAAGACAAACCTATCCCGCGCACATGGAATGCAGCGCAGCTTAGAAAATGCTACATGTAATTGATATATGCATCTGTAATGAAGGCTATTTAGCCATTTAATGAGATGACTACTTTTTTCCGTCCCAAACACTTATTTCACTAGATATCCGTTCATCACACACACAAAGCAACAACGGCGTGCAACAGCACAAATGTCCTAAAATTAAAAATTGCAATGTTAATTTGCAATTTGCTAAAAGGCGCGCTGTATGGTTAAGATACAGCGCTTACCCTAAAACATTGTATGGTTAAGATACAATGTCCTAAAAATTAAAAATTGCAATGTTAATTTGCAATTTGCTAAAAGGCGCGCTGTATGGTTAAGATACAGCGCGCACCCTAAACATTGTATGGTTAAGATACAATGTCCTAAAAATTAAAAATTGCAATGCTAATTTGCAATTTGCTAACAGGCGCGCTGTATGGTTAAGATACAGCGCACACCTAAAACATTGTATGGTTAAGATACAATGTCCTAAAAATAAAAAATTGCAATTTTAATTTGCAATTTGCTAAAAGGCGCGCTGTATGGTTAAGATACAGCGCGCACCCTAAACATTGTATGGTTAAGATACAATGTCCTAAAAATTAAAAATTGCAATGCTAATTTGCAATTTGCTAAAAGGCGCGCTGTATGGTAAGATACAGAGCGCACCTAAACATTGTTATGGTTAAGATACAATGTCCTAAAAATTAAAAACTGCAATGTTAAATTGCAATTTGCTAAAAGGCGCGCTGTATGGTTAAGATACAGTGCGCACACTAAACATTGTATGGTTAAGATACAATGTCCTAAAAATTAAAAATTGCAATGTTAATTTGCAATTTGCTAAAAGGCGCGCTGTGTATGGTTAAGATACAGCGCGCACCCTAAACATTGTATGGTTTAAGATACAATGTCCTAAAAATTAAAAACTGCAATGTTAATTGCAATTTGCTAAAAGGCGCGCTGTATGGTTAAGATAAAGCGCGTACACTAAATATTGTATGTTTAAGATACAATGTCCTAAAACTCAAAATTGCAATGATTATTTGCAATTTGCTAAAAGGCGCGCTGTATGGCTAAGATATTGCGCATACCCTAAACATTGTATGATTAAGACACAAGGTCTTCAAAACAAAACATTGCATTGTCAATTTGCAGCTCACTAACAAGCGCGCCACATGGTCAAAATACGACACAACACGGTATAGTCAACATATAACACCTAAAACGACAGAACATGCGAAGTTAAATAAAGACAGGCACAAACTTCACAGCAAAAATAAAAGAGTCAAATATACAACGATAACAAGCATCAAAAAGTGTTATTCTTAAGCTATTACAGGTTTTGAGAAAGCTCTTTGAACGCAAAAGCCCATATTATCACCCCCCAGCAGTAAACTATACAAACACTCAACATCTGCGCGCAAACGACAAAACAGACAACGGGTTCAGCATAGTCAGGAACAGACTCTACACGTACATGTTAACCAAAGAAACGTACCTTTCCCATCCTCAGTCAGATGGGGATTGTGGCCTTGGATGTCGTACTTGATGCTCATCACAGCCATCACCAGCGCAGTCTCAGGGATCTCGCACAAGTCCACTGGGTGCGCAGTTAGCGTCTTGAACCAATCCTGATCCTTATAATCTATCAGGACTGCCTTGGCAACTTCTCGTCAGGGTTCAGACGGTTCATCTTTACAGGAATAACACCCTCGTTGATCCAAAAGAATTTCGGCTTCCAGTCACGGAAGCTCTTCATACCAGCCTTGGCATAAGGGGAAACCCGCTGTGCGCGGGCGGCAGGACAACCAACTTTCAACAAAACACAAATAGTAGAAAACATAAAACATGTCCACCAAAGGCTCAATCTTCTGGGAATGACAACAAAACTCAAAGAACATCAGACGTGACATCAACCCCGGATGAATCTGGTTAATATTGCACACCCACCGTCTGGATAAACGTGCGTAGAAACCGGGTCACCGGAACCCTAAAATTACAATCTTTAAAGTAAGTGGCATACAACCCAACCTTGCCCACCGGCGGCTCTAGTATGGTTTTATCAGGGGCAGGAGCCTCAACACCATATGTGGACGGAAAGGCATACTCTTTCCGAAATTTCCTAAACTCTCCCTTTGCCCACACCGCCGTCCCCTCACCAGCATGGGGCGACCCTTCTTCAAACCGTCGTCTCCTTTCTTGGAACTCCTACGCTTCTTTTTTGGGATATGAACAACGTTCTCCATCACAGAAAAATGAAATTTTTTTTGAAAACAAACTTGAAATTTTGCAAGAAATTGAAAGGAAATTTTTCTCGAAAGGTGGAATGAAAGTGTGAAGAGGAAGAATAGAGACGGATGCCTTATATATGAAAGGTCACGTGCCACTGACGGTTACAGTCATGTGGCACGACTCCAATAAAATTATTACACGTAAGGAGAGATAAAAGGTGGAGCACGCGAACGACAGGTTGGCCCCACCCCCTCTCTGCAACAGTACAACCGTCAGAGACTTTTCGGCTACAACCTGTCCCATCCCCAAGCGCCCTGACACAACTGATGTGTGCATTAATTACTGACGTGCGCACCTGACCACTTGCAAAACAACCGCGCAGCGCGCACCTGAACATTAACAGCCAAAACAAATCAAAGAGAATACATCAGTTTTTTTTTTTCTTTTCTTTCCTTTTAGTGCAGCGCCCTGCATGCAACGCATACAGAACACTACATGGGGGGACTTGAAGAGATATGAGACCGCACAACCGCACGGGCCCACATCTCCACAAACGCCAGCATAAGACACTAACATGGACTTCTAGAAGGTCGTGCGGGACACCTCGTACATGACAATTAATGACCGACAAGGAAAGGGACACCCAGCCAATCAGAGGCGTTTATTCCCTGCTCCATGATCGCTGCAGGTACGAGGTACAGAATAGTACGAGAAAGGACAATCACAAGACACGTGGACCAATAGCAAAGCGACAGCGCAGCGGATGACAACGACTCAATCGTACAGCCAGCTGTCATTCTTCTTCCATCCAATCACAAGCCACCTGAGAGGGCCTATAAATACCCTCTTAGGTCAGCGAAGAATGGATGAACAATCAGCGAGAGAGTTACACATAGTTAAGAGAAATAGATTATAGTCGAAACGCTGTAACGATTGCTAGTCCTGAGTCTTGTAATAGCTATTGATTATCAATAAGAACGTGTCTTTACTCGTATCATACTCTTAGTATATGTTATATTGGTGTTTCTTCAATCATATACATGTTACACCATGACTTCCAATCCATTCCTTTGCTATTATGCCTATTACTATACCATAAGAAAGAAGGGCCTTAACATCCGCGAAAATTCTCCACGACCTTGGCAACTTTATTCTCCAACAGCCGCTCATTTCTAGCTTTTCCACAATCTCCAACAACAAACTATCACCCCTCTCACAATCTCTTTACGAAGCGTAGAGACAGACCTTGAATATTATAAAACTCCGTCACATCCTTCAAACTAAACGCGCGAAAAATTGGGAATGCCACACCACCTTAACACACTATCCCAAACTCCACAACATCCTAAAAACAAATTATGATCCACCGTTTGCTCACCATTTTACAAAGCACACAATTCGTATCTTCGTGTGAATATTTCTTCTCTAAGAGCCACTTTAGTAGGGATTCGATTCAACACCGCTCGCCACATGAAGATATTGCACTTATTCGAAATCCATTTACACCATTCAAAAACAGCATCTTGATTCGTTACCTGATCCTCTCCCAACCATCTTCTAACTGCCGAGACCGAGAAGCAACAAGTAGTTGTATCACCATTCCATCGTTAGTCGTCTTGACAACTACTAACTGAAGTGTGCCAAAGCAGCGCTCCCCAATCCTCTAATTCTCGAAGCTCCTCTTCGGTCGAAGGAGCTCTCTTCCATAACCAGATCAGTAAGTTCGAAGGACTTCCGATCTTACAATCTCAGAGACCAAACATCGCTTATGCTCCTCCAATCTAAAAAGAAGCATAGAAATAAAATTTGTCGAATCACAAATATTAAAAAACATAGTTGACTTTAATATAATCTAGTTAGTTTTTGAAAAAATTACACCGTTAGTCCTTATAATTTCTGTGGAATTTCAATGTCATGTACAAATACTTTTTTATAACGAGTTCAGGTTTTAATGTTCTAATTTGTATCAATGTCGGGTATTAGCGCTAAACCCCGTTAGTATTTAACGAGACTAACCCCCACGTGCGGTACACGTTAGGGGAATTGTCGTCCATCCTAATTTTTATGTTAAAACGTTTTATAACGAGACTAACCTTCATATACACTTATCTGCACAGCCCTTCATCAACACCGTTCATCAACAAATGACCGATGGTTCTTTGAAAATGTGCTAGGCAAGCAACAATCAAAACCTCGTGGACTAAAAGCAATCACGGACGCCAGTTAGTTCTACACTTTCCCTAAAGTGGTATGTATTCAAATCCCTAATTGTTACCACTATTTCAACTTGTATGTATTCAAATCTCTCTTTTGATTCAGCGCTCTAGGTTCAAAAAAATCGCCTAGGTTGAACCTCCATTGTGTAATCGGTGCATCCAAGTTATTACAGGGTTGTTGAATTCCAAGAATATGCTTGAATTACAAGTTATGGATTTGACAGATTGAGGTCGGATGTATCACCTCTAATAAACAGAGATGGAAAATACTCACCAGAGGGTTGTTTGAAATAGGAATACCTGTGTGATAATCAGTTGGATTTTGTTTGTACTGTTTGCTTGTGTTTTTGTATTTTCCAGTTAATTAACGTTAATTTGTATTGTAGGTTATTTAATGTATGCAAGGTATGTAATTGCACTAAACTCTCAAGTTTTAGTAATATAATGAAGTTTTATGTTTTAAGAGTCTAATGGTAATGTTTGGTAATGTTTTGTGTAGTTTGACCTTATATTAGTCAAAGTTAGTTTGTCAAACTGAATTATGAAATTGAATTGTGCAGTTTGACCATATAAAAGTCACCAAACTCTAATGGCTAAGGAATGTAATAGATACATATGGCCATTGCAAAGTTTTGAAAGTTTAATGGCCATTTTAGTCTGTCAAATTGACTTTGCATTATTTAAAAATATATTGGTTAATTGAATTTTGTCGTTGACCCATATCAGACTAATATACTGCAAAGGCACGTTAGTTAACCCATTTGACCCATATCAGCTTGCAAAGGAACATCGGTTAACAAATTTGTGTAGTTGACCATATGAAAGTCAAAGTCATTTTGTAAGACTGTTAAACCATTTGACCCATATCTGAATGCAAAGTTCACATCAGTTATCCTTAACATTAGTTATCACATTAGTATCTACTGTATACCGTAAATGTTTTTGTGATACTCATAATCATCTTCTGTGATATGCCAACTTGCCAACATATTTTCCCTCATTAAAATCAGTTGATTGGTTTTGTATTTGATCATAAACGGTAGGTTTTTTTTTTTGAACACAGTTAAGGGTGCAATGGCGAAGATGAATGGTTCTTTATTTGGCTCTTATAGAACGTTTTTTAGAGCTAATATTGTGGATGGACAGTAATACCCTCTCGTTTAACGCACGTGAGGGTTAGTCTCGTTAAATATTAACGGAGTTTAGTGCTAATAGTGACATTGATACAAATTAGAACCTTAATACCTAAACTTGTTATAAAAAAGTCTTAGTACCTGACATTGAAAGTTTATAGAAACCATAAGAACTAACGGTGTAATTTTTTCTTAGTTTTTTTTATATAAAAATTTTGTTACGTAGCATTTAAATCGCCCATTTTCCTGCAAGAATTTTTTTTTGGCTTAATACAAATATGTATATATGTGTCTAGCACTACAAAATTAGTATTGTACATATATTTACATATTATATACATGTTTTGTAATATACATATATGTGCAAAATGTGTAGAAATGATTTCACATACATATATAGAATGAAAGATTATGGGTAAGAACATGTTATTTTAATGTATATATGTGTCTATATGTGTTAGAATTTAAATAAGTATCATACATATATGTTTGATAATATATACATATGTATAACTGAAAAATGTTAATATACACATATGTATAAACACAATATACACGTGTATAAATAAAAAAAATAAAAAAATATATTCTTCCAAGAAAGCTGCGATTTAGAAAAAGAAAAAAAAAAATCTTTTTGCCTTAAAGAAATGTGTGGGTCTAATTAAAATGATTCTCTGAATTCTCAATTTGTCAAGTGTTCTTTCAGGATCCCTACTCTATACACACTATTATCTTCTTAGCTTATTGAACAATGAATAAGTTCGTTAATTTTCATATCAATTTAGATGTTTGTACTTTTTTTTTCATACGACATAAAATGGAATTATGGGTAGATACGGTTACTTTTCTGGATGGAGCTAAACAATGAAAAGGCAAGTTGAAAGTGCGATTATTCACATTGATAGTATACTTTTTTTTATAGACACGTTGGAAGCTCAAGTTAATGTTCTATGTAGGGGTGCAAACGAGACGAGTTAATCCCGAGTTCGACTTGCCTCGAACAGGAGCTCGGTACTTTCTCATTCTTGCGCTTGCGCTTGGCTCTGTCTCGGCTCACGTATTATTTATTAGTTAATTTACATTAGTTTTATTGTTTTATTTTTTTATTTTTTTTATAGTGTGTGTATATATATAAAATTTAGTCATTTTATCATTAATTTTATAAATAAATATATAAATAGTACTATAGTAGCCACGTTTAGGCTCATGAACACACTCGAGCTCGATAAATGAACTTTAGGCCCGGGCTTGTTTAAACTCAACTTTTTCGACTTTAAACCAATCTCTAGTATCGAGCTACTAGAGATTATTTCATACGTTTTCCTTCATTGAGAATACATCCAAACGAGTATCTAAACATTATTACAAACAAACAATGAAGTCAAATCGAAACATTATTTCATACGTTTCCCTTTTATGTACGTAACTGATTAATTTTCTTTTTCATATTGTATATATGATGACTTCTATTACGTAATGGTAACACCCTCTAAAAATTCTTGCAATCTTGACAAATGAGATGAAAAAATATGTTATGTATGTTGTTATGTGTGTGTATATATATATATATATATATTATTAATAAAAATATAAGTAAAGCAACGTTTGATAATTCATCGAAGGTCCTTGAAAGTCAAAGTCAAACAAATACGTGGGAACATTTTGTAAGTATGAACATGGACAAATGATCTTTGTGTAACCTGGTTTAAAAATCTCTAATTAGTTGCGTTGGACCGCTGTTGTGAAATATATACTTCTTTTAACTAAAATAAAGCAATTTAGGATTCAATCATAAGATTTTCAAGTTTACCAAATCAATTTAAAGAAGGTTCTGTCAAGTGTCAAGTGACATTAAAAATTTAAGTCATTAATTAAGACAAAAAAAGGGGTTCGAAAACTAAGATATTTGACTTAAATTAAAACTCATTCCTAATGATAACTTTTAATAATTTCTAATAAATAGACATGATAATAGTGTAGATAGTTAATCCAACAGTCACGGACTATTCAATATAGCTTAAAGTTAAAATGTGCATCGCAAAACTGGGGCTGTTCACGAGCCGAGCCGATCCGAACGGAGCTTTGCTCGTGTTTGGCTCGTTTACAAACCGAACCGAGCGGAGCGGCTCGTTTATAATCGAGCCAAAAACCGAACGAGCATTCTTCGAGCGAAAATTTTCCGAGCGAGCGCCGAGCGAGAATCGAGCGGAGAATAATATGGACGGTTATAAAATTGGGATGTTTCCTTCGATGTTTTCGTTGTCGGGTGAAACTAAGGTTAAAATGTCCGATGATAACACTAATATTGAGAACCCAGTGTCCAAAGATGAGGCTTAGATTAAGGTTGGTGAGGTGATGAGCATATGTCAGACAAAATTGTTGCATTGTGACATAGGTGTGATATCAAGAGACAATTAGCGATGGACGACTGTTAACATAAAAAGAAGTCAAGACTATCACCTCATGACTTATTGTTTTAATATTAAATCTAGTGTTAATTTTTTTATTGTTTTAAGTGGGTTGGTTATACTTTTTTTTTTTTTTGCATATACTGACTCAAATCCAATAGAATCTTATATATAAATCCATAAATTTATCTGTTAATTGTGTGTATATTTATTAATAAATAAATAAAAATTTATTCGAGCCGAACCGAGCCGAGCGTACCCTTGCTCGTGTTGGCTCATTTACAAACCGAACCGAGCCGATCGGCTCATATACAAACGAGCGGAAAATCGAGAGCAGCAATTTCCGAGCAAATTCAGAGCGAGGCGGCGAGCGATCGGCGAGCGCCGAGCGTTTTTGAACAGCCCTACGCAAAACAAGCGAGAAATTACCTGCAGTGGGCCGGGTTTTATCACAGTGGGCCTCCGAGCGGCAAGTTTTCCCCGGAAACTGGTATGAATTACTGGTAGACCGGGTTACTCTCGGAGTACTCCTTTGTCCAGTGGATACTTCGAGAGTGATCATGATTCACTTGTTGGTCGTTAAAAAAAAATAGTGACAAATATAATTAATGTGGACATTATACGTTTATCAATAGAATTGCATCACATTTTTACTTAGGGTTGTTGTTGTGTTGATTAAGTGATGAATTATAAGATGGTCTGAATGGTTAAGAACTCTGAATGGTTAAGAGCTGAATCATTCAGCATCCCGTATTAGCTTAATAGTTCAGCACTTAATCATTACATTCAGATGTTGAAACAAACAGTCTGAAATGCTGAAGGATTCAGATCTGAATAGTTAAAAGACTACAAAAAAGCCCCTTGGTCACAAATCCACAATGATGAATGGGACCATTTTATAGATAATAAAAAAACATATGATGCGAATTGATAAAGATTAAAAATTCAAAATTTATACGCGTAATGTAATAAAATAAAGTTGTGCGTAATATTAAAGAACCAGAAATTACTGAAAAAATGCCATCATGGTCGATGCCACGGTTAGGTCCAGTAATCTATAATCTATAATAATCTATAACTTATAATAAAAGAATTGAACTTTGATGATGTGGCATTTAATGAAGGCTTCAACCCTCCTTGAATGTGTCACGTGGCATCATATAGGATTTTTTAATATTTGAGTTTTTTTTAATAAATCTATATATATTATAACTATTTTAGGAAAAGATAAGAATTATAAAAACAAAAATTAAATTTTCTCTCTAATGTTTTCCTCCCATAACTTTTAAACGTTAATATCTTTTATATATGAGATTTTTTAAAGAAAAAAATTACACCAATTTAACGAGCGTTTTTATTATCTTTCCAACGAGTACCATAGTGCTATATAAAAAAACGGAGAAAAAAAAACAACTATTTTGTGGGGTTTTGTTTTCAAATATATTTTACTCTACTAATAAATCACAAACGATAAACATAACTTTATAGACATAGATTTTTTTTTTATATTTAAATATGATAACTTATGCATAAATTTGTTTAAAATAAATATTATTATTATTATTATTATTATTCATTATCATGTATTGGCAAATCATTAAATATGTTGTCATATTAGATATTTATTATGTTATATTAGATATTTCAACCCCGGGACACTCCCGGGATAAAAGCTAGTATCAATATATAGAGAAAGTATGCGGTACAAAGTTACTTAACGTTGAGAAGTATAGGAAGCTATTATAGATTGACACATGTAAAGCATGGTTAACTATACTAACTCAAAAAATCCTTCGTTTCTTCCTTTTTGGTTGTAGATCTGAACTAACCACCCTTCCTCCCTATCTTTCGTTCTTTCAGATCTGAACTGTCACTAACAATCCGTCACAGTCACCGCCACTCACAATCCGTCCAAACCCAGTCATGATCTCCTTTTCCGATCCATACCAACAACCCAGTCACGTCCTCTTCAATCACCAAAATCACTACACCTTTCCATCCAATATGTTTCCTTTTCAAATACCAAATCTTCAAAGAAGGCGATTACTAATTTGGGTCAAGAAGGTTCGACTCCTGGTCTTGATCGATTATTCTTCTTCCCCTATTTTCAGTTAAACATGCGTTTAACTTGTTATAAAAGTCCCCTGTTTCAGTCAAACCTGCGTTTAACTTGTTATAAAAGTGCGTTTCAAACAAGGTTTGGGTTTTGATGAATCAAGACATTAAACGCACGTTGATTGAATTTATATTATAAAGGTGCGTTTAAGTGGGTGAATTGGGTATATGGGTGTGATTATTTTTTTGGCTATCGACGTCTAAAACGAAGGATCTGTTGAAGGTTTGGAGATTCATTGGTGGGTTTTGGTTGGGAAAGGATTGTTTTTAAAAAGACTAAAAACAGAGGGTCAATGGATTTGGTTTAAAAGAGACTAAAAAGAGTAACGAGAAGACTTACAGTACCTCAAAGACAATAATAATAATAATGAGGAGAGACAAGATTAAGAGCACAAGGAAGAGACTGGTAAGAGGGTAATGGTTTGATATGTATTTTTGGTGAATAAACCTATAATAATTGAAGGATAATGTTGCTGACAATGGTGATTAACACCAACGTTTGTGATATATGACGAGTGCGTTCAAAGAAATGAATAAAGAAATAAAAGGTGCGTTTAAAAAAATATTAAAAGAAGTTTAAAATTGTAAGGTGCGTTTGTTGGTACAATGAGTGCGTCCAAATTTTCAATGAGTGTATCCAAATTTTCAAATGAGTGCGTCCAAATTTTGAATGAGTGCTTCCAAATTTCAATGAGTGCTTCCAAACTTTTTAATGAGTGTGTTTAAAATTTTGTTAGTGCGTTTAAAATGCTCTAATTTCACCACTTCATCGTCTTCCTCTTGCAACTTTTTTTAACCTAATTTTTGTGTTTAATCATACTTATTGAAACAAAATCGAAAGTATTTGACAACTATTACGAGCGTTTATTCATATTTTTATGTTTTTTCATATGATTAAATCATTACAGTGTAAATCTCTGTTTTTATAATTTTTTTTGTTTTCGTTCATTGTAATCGAATATTTTTTGTTATTTTGATTGTGTAATCATTCAGATTGGTTTAATCGATTTCAATTGTTGAAATATTTTTGTTTCGATTGATTTTTGTTGTTACGATTTGAAAAAAAAAATTAGACGGTTTTTCATAATTTACCCTGGGTTAGTTTAACCCAAGTATGATTAGGGTTTTTAATCTGCATCCTGACATCTTGTTAATCTAATGGCTGAGATTGTTTCTTACACTTCTTACGTTAAGAAGCTTTGTACGTTATCTCTCCCCCATATATATATCAAACTAAAAGATCCAAAGCAACGATCGACATGATGGCTCTCCCGGAACCTCCCAAACAAGTGTGGGAAAACTAGTCAACACAAAGGCAAATCATAAAGATGATAATAAGGTCACTTGAAAAATGTTATATAAATAATATTAAACAAGCTGAAAAAAGATAATTACAATAAAACTAAAATGATTATAAATAGATTTGGGCCATTGTCACTTTTATAACAAACTAGGAGGCTCTCCGCGCGCGTTGCCGCGGGGACGCTTCTTGTCTCTAGTATTAAAGTAGATAGTGTCAAAGAAAAAAGTATTCAACTTGTAATGTTTATATAGATTGAGGATGAAAGTACACTCCTAATAATCCAAATTCTAGTGGGATCTTGTCTCTGTTTAGCAATTTAGAAACAACCCATGCACACCAACATGAAAAATAAAAATAAAAATAAAAATAAAAATCCTGATTATGAGTACGAAGTAGATCGAGCAATTGATGAACCTATCAACTAAGAATCATCTTCACCTCCGATCCAAAGGCCTTTAAATTGTTATGAAATCAATAAACTGGGCCGTTGCCACAGCCACAAAAAAATATTATATATAGAAAAAATAAAGAATTACGAAACTAAGGTCTTAACAAAGTTGTATAAATTTTGCATATGCTAACCAGGGGGAGAGTTGATCACTCATGAACCATCATGGTACCAAAAGGGTCAACTTTGATCCTGTTCCATTGCTAGACTAAAAAAAATTAGTAATGTATATTGTAAAATACAGTTTAAAGTAAAAAATATTAAAGTATATCTTTTGTGAGCACCACCAGGCCTCCTATGCTGAAGTTTTATTGGTTTTACAACAATCTCTCCCATTGACATCTTTAGGAATTAGGAGCCATCTTTGCATCTCTAACATTATAAAATTCAACAAAAATTATGGTGAGAAAGCTTTTTTAGAATAAAAACAAACTTCAGAAAGTGTATGGGTAAACTATACATACTAATTTTCATACACCAAAAAAGAACTAAGATCATCACAAAAGATCAAAGGAAGATAACCTGACAACCAATTTTAGTGAAGATTAACAGTATGAACTGAATATAGCCACCAAAAATCAGAGATAATCTTCAGTTGAGTCGGATAAATAACTTGAAATTGAAGACCTGTAGTTATTCACCCAATTCTCTTTATCAGGATCTAATGCCATGTTTAGAGCAATGTTTATGTGTACCTAAAACAAACCCAAATAAATTTAAGAAGAAACCTCATGTTTAAATTTGCTATATCTTTTTATCCCAATAAACGAAATCAATTCTCAATGGATTTGATCTTAAATCATACATCGATATTGGCTCTTTAATTTCTTTTTAAAATATTTAAATAATCAACAACCTAGTTTCATACTTCTCTAAACTTCAATTTAATCACCTATTATACCCAAAATCATTGTCAATCGGTATTTATATAAATGTCAGTTCTTTAAAAAAAATACTAAATAACATAATTAAACACTAACCTTGAAGAGAGGATTTAAAGAAACTTGCTGAAGGTTTACAATCGAGTAACCCAGATTTGACACCTACCTAAATCCAAACAGAAGCTTTACAAAAGTGTGCACGAATCTAAATAACATAAAAAACAAACACAAAAGCAACAAAATCAGTAAACAATTACCATAGATTGATAAATGTTCGTACCAACACCGACGGCAACAACAGCCTCCGTGGACCACACATCGCAGCCCACATAAAGCAAACGAAGCATTGAGAAGATGAGGGTTGCATGGTTATCGGTAGATGAGAGCAGAGAAGACGGAATTGAACCATGATGACCATGAATAAGGTTTAGGGTTATAAATCCCCCCAAAAAACCAGTGGTATGCGACGATCCAACGTTTGCTGTCAATATCAAAGAATGGTGAGCAGGGAAAAGCCAAATGGTCATGTGAAATGGGTTAAAGAAAAGTGTCAGGAAAGGTTGGATTGTTGACAGCATATGAGAAGAACACGTAGCACAAGATTTGGATGATGATACACGGTCTGGATGATGGAGGATGGCAAGACGCGTGGCTATGAACGATGTAAAATACTAAAGTAGCCTCCTACTGTTCAACTTCCGTTTTCATTTATACATAGTATAATGATTTTTTTTATAACTGGATGCTTTTGTAAATGGCAATAATTTTCATGGCCATAAGAGACAGCTGACCAATTGTGACTACATTTCCAGGCGTCGCTAATCAGTCGCCAAAGGCGTTTTGCAACCACTTCGCCACGGAAAGACAGATCTCAAATACCTTCATTATTATCAAATTTTGCTTCTGTGTTTATTTCCGACTAAACATACTATGGTAAATGTTTGTGACTAGTGTGTGTATAAAGTTTAGTTTTTACTTTTTATATTTTTCTCATATTTGCGTACGTTGAACCGTTATTTATAATTTAATTTTGATTAATCAGTTTCAATGTTTTTGCGACCAAACAAGGCATTCAATTTTGTGATGTAACCTGGTTGGTCGCTACATTTAGATGATTTCGGTCGCAAATTTTGCATATGTTTTTGTGTTGCAAGTTTCGATTATAATTGCCTAGTTTTACATGTGGTGAAAGTTCGTTTAAATTAATAGAATGCATCTAGAACACTTTGTTGTCTAAACACATCAATCAATATCATCAGGAAGACTGGTGTAACAATAAAACAGATATAAGAGGAGTATGAGATAATCTTTATTTATAACTAGATTATATCCGGGAACGTCCCGGGGTTGAGAAATCTAATATGACATTAATTTTACATATGAAATCGAATGATTCACTTTACGGTTACATGCAAGAAAGCTTCGGGTAGCACCTAACCTAAAACAATTAAAAATGTATCTCCATTGTTAACGCCTAACCTTAAACAATGTATAACTCTAATATTAATATCTAACCTAAAACAATGTATAACTCCAATGCTAACGCATGTTGAAAATAGAATTCATATTTACTGATTTGAACATAATTAGTGACTCGCCTATACATGATTAATGTTTTACCTCAACACTTTGTTTTTTTCTGTATGAATAAAACCTCACAAAAAATAGTCGTTTTTTTTCCGTTTTTTTTATATAGCACTATGGTACTCGTTGGAAAGATAATAAAACGCTCGTTAATTTGGTGTAATTTTTTTCTTTAAAAAATCTCGTATATAAAAGATATTAATGTTTAAAATTATGGGAGGAAACATAAGAGAGAAAAATCCAATTTTATTTTTAAATTTTTTTTCCTAAAATATCTCAATGCCACATGGGATGACACATGGCACACTAAAAAAGGAGAATGCATCTTTAAGTGCCATGTCATTAAAATGGTTTTGGTTTATTATATGTATAGATCTTTGAGGGGTTACAAGTGCTAAATAAGTTTTTTACAACTAGACAAATGATTTCCACCAATCTTCACGAGTTGGTATGTATATTTTGAGATAAGAGGACCCGACCCTCTCCATTGGGAGAATGTGGTATTTATAGTCGGAGAGGTCCTTATGTTGATTGGCTGCTGCAGCATATTCCTTGTGGTCCATCCTCTGCTGATTATCATGGGCTTCAGAGGAAGGCGTGCGCTATCACTCTGTCATTGGCTAGAGGTCGTTGTCACTTGTCCTTGATGTCCCTTCTGCTACCTTCAACTTGGGAGGATATCATCGAGCATGCCATCCTCCACTCTTATTGGCTAAATGTCCTTTGCATATCGTCATTTTGTCTCCTCACACTTGGCAGTCCTACATGGCGTGCGGGGGTGTGTGGAACCTTCCATTTGCCAATTGTGTTGGTTTTCTAGGTGATGATGTGGCTTTGCCCGGGCCATGGGTGGGTCCAGGTACCTATCTCTTCAAGTCCTCTTAGTTCAATGTACGTTGCTCACGTTGCGGGTGAGATTCTGGACTTTTTATGATGTTTTGTCTTTTTGTGTGTTTTTGGGAATGACTTTGGCACGTATTAACTGGTGTGGTGGCGGGGTTTCTTTGCACGTGCTTTAAATTTTTTGGAACAATTTTCTTCGTTGTCAGGAAGTCGACAAGACGTTTGAAGGCGTGAGGGGATATTATCATCTATCAGTTACTTTTTCAAAAAGGTGGTTGGATCGTTTCACCTCAACCGTCGCATTTCCTTCTCTCCCCTACGTATCCGTTTTTATTAGCCCGTCCTGCAAACCGTCAGGCATGACTTTCCACTTTAATTAATGCGATGACTATATAAAGGGGGGGAAACCTTCCTTTTCCTGTGGACACTCTCCAAAGTTTGCAAATTCCTTCTCAAATTTCTCTCTTCTCTTCTTTGAATTTTCTTTCTTCTTTGTCTTTTTCTTATGGCTTCTTCATTAGAACCTCAACAATCTAAGAAGAAGCGCAAACACTTAACTCCCAGTTTTTTGGGTGGGGAGGTTGCAATCAAGTGGCGCCAAGATGATTTTGCCTCTTTGTGCCATGATTATGGTATTTAGGACGAATGGGAGATTGAATTGTTACTGGAAGTGTTGCTTTGTGTCCTCCTAAGGGCAAGATTACTTTGTATGCCAATTTCTTCACCAAGTATAAACTTTCGTTTGCCGCTAACTACATTTTTCCTTGTGTTGAACTGTTAGAAATTCCACGTGTCTCAACACCACCCAATGGGATGTGTCGTGCCACATATTTTGAGTTTCGTTGCAAAGCATTGGATTTAGGTCTCACGGATGACATCAATGAAGAAAAAACTAGTCTAATGATGAACATATATATGAGGTTAGGAGATAATATTTAATGATAATCTTTAATGGGTTATAGTGCTAAATAAGTGTTTAAAATTAGACAAATGATCAACGGAATGTTTCGTCAATCTTCACAAGTAAGTATGCATTTTTTGAGATAAGAGAGTCGACCTTCCTCCCATGGGTGATGGGGTATTTATAGTCGGAGGTCCTCGTGTTGATTGGCTGAGACATCGCTTTTAACATATTCCTTGTGATCCCTCTTCTGCTGACTGTTATGGGTTTCAGGGGAAGTTGTGCATTATCGCTCTGCATTGGTTGGATGTCGTTGTCACTTGTCCTTGTTGTCCCCTCTACTACGTCAAACTGGGAGGAGATCATGCAGCAGGAATCCTTACTCGTATTGGCTAAATGTCCTTTCATATCGTCTTTTGTCCCCTCACACTTGGCAGGTCCTACATGA